>OY970825.1:35563837-35868965 GCA_963853835.1 Calendula officinalis
GATTTGCTTGGAATATACCAAGATTTTTTGCAAAAAGAGACGTTAAATTTGAATGAAGTAGCTCAAGACCAATACCCAAATAATGATAATCAAACTCGGGTTGCAAGTATTGCAAAAAGAAACTTGAACCCGATCCTAAACTCAACCCCTGTTCCGAACCTGAACCCGAACCCGAAACCGAACCATGTTTCGGGTTCGGTCTCGTGTTTCCCTTCGGAAGACCCTGCAAATTGGGACGGTAATCTTTTAGCGGCGATAGTGAGGCCCGTTTCGGGGTCGGGTAGCGGCCCGTGTATAAACCGGCCACAAAATAATAGTGTTCATGATTTGAGTAGAACACCTGTTGTTCCAAATCAACAATGTCACATAACTGGTGGATACAATTCGAAGCAATTGCCTAGTGGTAAGCAGTGTTTGTATATATATATTTTTTATTAAATTATCGATTGCCATTATGCTAAATTTGTGATTTTTTCATAGTAAAACTAGAATATAAACCTCTCTATATGAATTATCAAAAAGTAGATTATAATGACTTATACAAATATAAATCAAATTTACAAACTGATATTGAGAAATAGAAATTCATTTTTTTTAACAGATGGATTTCCGGTCCCGAACCGACCCTGTTACAACCTAAACTCGCCACCTAGATCCGAACTAGATGCAGGATCATCCGACATCACCGGGCCAGCACAATTTACTCCAATTACACCCGAAAGTCAACAAAAGTCAACCGAAAGTCAATGGGTACCAGCAAATAACGGCCACGAAAGTCAAAGAATTGAAGAATCCACATCATCTGCAGTATCACCCCAAAAAGAGCAGTTAGTTACCAAAGAGGGAGATGATGAATTAGGGATTGATTTAAACATAACGCCCAATCCGAAGACGCCAGCAAGGCGGAAAAAACATCGCCCGAAAGTAATTCGGGAAGGAAAAAAGAAAAAAACAGCAACACCAAAAGAACCAAAAACCACAACTCCAAATGACACCAGAGTAAAACGGAAATATGTAAGGAAAAATCAGCAAGAAAATGGCGTTGAAATTGAAAAAAGCCCGAAAACTAAACGGAAATACGTACGGAAGACACCCGTTGACGGGTCAAAAAGTCAACCGGAAACCTGTACGGAAAAACCCGCACAAGAAATTGTCGAGCCACCAACCAAATCATGTAAAAGACAGTTGAATTTTGACTTGGAGTGTGTTGCGGGAGACGAAAGTCAAACAAAAGTCAACCCGAGTATTAATTTAAACGATAATCCTCGAGATATTGAGCAAGAAAGAAGGATTAATAACATACTCGAGAGATCAGCTATGAAAGTTGCACAAAACAATATGTATACGGGTGTAACAGCCCGTATGCAGAACGGGCCCGATGAGTTAAATGCTGCATCAACTCGGGGCCATGCTTTAAATATGCTTGCAAGAAATTTGAGCATGAGAAACACAGGTTCGGGTCAACAACCCGTATGGAGAAACGGGTATAATCAGGTGAGTCAGCAAGAACCGAAGGGTCAAATAGTCAACTTTGACGACCGAAGAGGCATTAAAAGACCATCTTTTGACCAAATAAATCCGCGTCACTTAAACTCTATGGATAATATTTACATGTACCAGAAACTGTTGTTAGGTGGTGGTGGCGACCGTAGCAATGAGTTGACCAGAATCGCGGAAAGTCAAAAGAGAACCAAGATGCAAAATGACGTTTTTACCCCTCGTCAGGATAACTCGGGAGTTGAATTAAGGCGTCCGAATGGCGTGTACGGGAATATCTCTGCTTTGCAGTTACTAAATTCCCATACGGGTCGGGTCAACCCGTCTTATCAGGTCAACGGGCGGCACTCTCAGCCATCAATGGTGGCTGCACAGAGCTTCCAGAAGCTTCCGGAATCATCCAGAATGCAGCAATTGTTAGAAAGAACGCAAAGAGCGACCCAGGGGTATGGAGTTCAGTCGATGGCGGCAATGGTGAGCTGGAATCGTCCGCCTGCTACTCCACCAAAAGATTATGGTAGATCAGCAGTTGTACCTTACCCTACTACTCCACTAGATAAGAAAACCGGAACACCCTATTCAAATAGTCAAAGGTCAAACGGGATGAATAAAACAATGCTTCAACTACAAAAAGAAGGCTTAGAAGCTCACCAGATATCATTCACAAAACCGAGAGGTATTTGTTTTGAAATAAAATAGTAATATACTTTGAGCAGTGGTACGTTTTGGTAATTATAACTTTTTTAATGTATGTTATAGTAATTACTATATTTTGTGTTTTTTAAACGGTATAATTATCAAAAAAAACCTTAACTACCATATAAGACGACAAACTAAAATGTATTGTACTTTATGACACCTCCCATCGTTTTATTCAAAGATATATAACAATATTGTTGTGTAATAATTATTACTGCATTAATAATTTAAAGAAACTTCAAAAAATTTACAGAACTCGTTTTTTATATGCAGGCGCACCAAGAAAACCGAAAGGTGCGGTTATGGTTACGGTTGAGGATCTTACATGTATGTTAGAACAGCTTTGCATCGATAAAGACAAAAATGCCCTTGTTCCATACAAGGGTGGTAATAATGCCATTATACCATTTGAGCCCAAAAGACGAAAACAAAGGCCCAAAGTTGACCTTGATCCAGAATCCGATAGACTTTGGAGACTTTTAATGGGTAAAGAAGGAAGTGAAGGTGATGAGAAGATGGATAAAGATAAAGAAAAATGGTGGGAAAATGAAAGACGGGTATTTTGTGGGCGGGCTAAGTCGTTTATTTCCCGTATGCATCTTGTTCAAGGTAAAAAACATAATAATATTAAATTATTGGTATTATATAACCTAAAGGTTGCAAAATGGGTTGGTTGGGTTATGGGTTTGGATCAAAATTGATAATTTTAGGTTGGGACAGAGTGGGTTGGAGTTGGACTTGAAACAATTTTTTATTCAAAATTATTGAACTTATTAGAAATAAATAGTGTGGCAAATATGATTACAATGATTGTATTATATTAATTTAGTAATTGTCTAATATTTCGACTAATATGGATGGGTTGGGTCATCAATCAAAACGGGTTTCGGTCAAAATATTAAGTTTTTTGTCCGGATTGAAGCGGGTTAACTTGAAGCTATAATTGTAAAAAAAAATAATTAATTTTTAATAAATATTTAGCGTGTCAAATATGATTATAAAGATCACATTATTTCAATAAAAAACTAACTTTTCCAATAAAAATGATGTGATAATGTATGTGGAGGCCACCTTGGTGTGTGTCTTAATTCATTTATACCAGTTTTGACCAAAATCGTGCCAGTTGACGAAAATACCCTTTTTTCAAATGTAACCTTTATTGCAGGAAATAGACGATTTTCACGATGGAAAGGATCTGTAGTTGATTCAGTGATTGGTGTTTTCCTCACACAAAACGTTTCAGATCATCTTTCAAGGTATATTAAAGGTGTTAATTGTAGAATAATCTTATTATAAAATAGTAAAAAACTAACATTTTACTCATTCAAATTGTTTGCAGTTCGGCTTTTATGGCTCTTGCAGCAAAATTCGCATTCAAGTCAACAACCCCCAACAAAACACACAGTACACATGGCGCATGCGTATTGGTTGAACAACCGATTGAAATAATAAGACAACCTGTTTTTAACCAAAACTCTTTCACATCATTAGCAAAATTAAAAACATCAGAAGAAGTGATCTTATCACAAGACTCACTTGATTCCTCCACAATTCAAACGGTAGATGAAATTAGGTCAAGTTCAGGCTCGAATTCAGAAGCCGAAGATCAAAATCTAGGGTTTGAAACGAGCAAAAAGGCCGCGGAAAAAGTTAGCATGTTTAAAGAACTTTTTAGTCAAGAAAACCGAACACCACAATACATGCATCATTTACCAAAACCGAGCACACAAATTCCGTCGATTAATGGTCTTAACAATATGACAGCTGGCTTCCAAATGCCGCCACAAGACCGCCAATATGACTTCCTTTCCGGTGTTGACCACCAATCACCGGTTAAACATAAACATGATTCGGGTAGTGAAGATAGGGTGTCTTCGGTGAATAATAAGCAAAATAGTGTTGAAGCAAGCTCAAACGGGCAGAATTACGGGTCACATGACCCAGTAAACGGGCCCGAGCCAGAGAAAAAGACTCCCAAGGGTAAAAAGGTAAATGTTGAAGATGAGAAAAATAAAGCGTTTGATTGGGATAGTTTAAGGAGAGATGTGTTTATGAAATGTGAAAAAAGTGAAAGAAGTGAAGATGCAAAAGATTCACTTGATTATGAAGCGTTGAGACGTGCGCATGTGAACGAGATTTCGGATGCTATTCGGGAACGTGGGATGAATAACTTGTTGGCTGATAGAATAAAGGTAGTTATTTCAGTTAGTTTTTCACCTTATGAGCAAGATAACAGAGAAAATTATGATTATTGTTATTTATTGTTATTTGAGCAAATTTTCACAATCTTTTGCAATTTAATTACAAAGTTCATTAAACGTCACAAAGTGGCGAAATATTTGCAAAGTACATGGTCATTTCAAGATGTAGACAATTTATTGGGTCATTTTAGTGATTATTCCATAGTTATTATTCTTATGATTATTTATTCAGTTATAATTATAACTATAATTCACATGCAGGATTTTCTTGACCGATTAGTGAGAGACCATGGGAGTATTGACCTTGAATGGTTACGCGATGTACCACCAGATAAAGCAAAGTATGCACGTTAATCTTCAAAAAGAAAAAAAAAATAAAAATAAAAACATTTTCCATTCATATAAATCTAATTTATATTACTTTACAGGGATTATTTATTAAGTATTCGAGGATTGGGGCTGAAAAGTGTGGAGTGTGTGCGTCTATTAACGCTTCACCATCTTGCTTTCCCGGTATTTCAATGAATATATATACAAACATCATATTTTAAAGAAAAAAGATTATTATTATTAAATATAGAAAATGTAACTTTTTCAGGTTGACACAAATGTCGGGAGGATAGCAGTGAGATTGGGGTGGGTACCTCTTCAACCGCTACCCGAATCACTCCAACTGCATCTCTTGGAAATGTAAGTAATATACAAATAAATGGCAAATTATTTTTTAATTTTTTTTAATTATTTATTTTGCAAAATAGGTACCCTGTATTGGAGACAATTCAGAAATACCTCTGGCCTAGGCTGTGCAAGCTGGATCAATTGACATTGTAACCAACACTTACCCTAAAATCAATATTATCAACAATTAACGAAAAATAATGTTTTACATATTTACCCTAATTGATTATTGAATAAATGACAGATATGAGCTACACTATCAAATGATCACATTTGGAAAGGTACCCTAAGCAGAATATTACTATTTTCACTTAAAAAGGGACTAAAATGTTTTTAAAATAAATAATACTAATTAATTATACTTCATGTTTATCAGGTTTTTTGCACGAAAAGTAGGCCAAATTGTAATGCATGTCCTATGAAAGGAGAGTGCCGACATTTTGCAAGTGCTTTCGCAAGGTACATTACATTCTGAAACGATATATATATACTCACACACACACACACACACATACACATACACATACATATAGGGTTAGGATCTAGTGAGGACTGTGAGGACAATTCTCAACCAATCATTCTTAAAAATTTGGATCATTGTTAGAAATTTTGGACCTTTATGAGGAAACATTTTTTGGCAATGATCCAAAATTTCTAAAAATGATCGACATTTTTTAAAATGATTGGTTGAAATTTGTCCTTACAGTTCTCACCAAAATTTGAGTCCTTACCCGATCCCACTTCTATATATATATATATATATATAGGGTATATATATATATGGGCGAGCTATTTACAGAACCCATTTTTTGCGTAGAACCAAGCAGAACTCATTTAAGAATATTAGAATTTAGTAAAAAAATATGCAAAACAATAACATTTAAACCAAGTCAAACATATACTTTAAGAAAAACATCAAAAATACTAAAAAACATATATGTTCAAATAATGCAAAAATAACACTTATGTATATATACATGAAAACATACATGCACAAAAACATATATGTTTTCGTGCATGAATAACATACATGCATGGGGGTCCCTCGTTAAATCACTTCATGTATTTTCCATGATCATTTCATTTTGAAATTCAATGGTTTAGATTGAGTTCTGCGGGTTCTGTAGCCTAAAATGGGTTCTGTAACTAGCCCTTCACTATATATATATATATATATATATATATATATATATATATATATATATATATATATATATATATATATATGTATGTATGTATGTATATATACATGTATATAAATTTTATATTTATATGTATATTGTAGTGCAAGACTTTCCTTACCGGGGCCCGAAGAGAAGAGAGTGGTTCCTTCAAATACACCAAATGCAACTCATACACCAACTACCCCAATAATCAACAACCGCCTGCAACTACCACCAACCGAACACAACAATAATGGCAGACAAATTTCATGCCAGCCAATAATCGAGGAACCAAAAACACCCGAGCCAGAACCTGCAGAACCATTATCAATAAGTGATATTGAAGATCAATATTATGAAGATGATGATGAGATTGAGATCCCGGGAATTGAACTTGATATGAATGAATTTACAACAAATTTACAGAAAATGCAAGAAACTATGGAAATTCAAGGAGATATGTCGAAAGCATTAGTTGCATTAAATCCACGAGCAGCTTCGATACCAACACCGAAATTGAAGAACGTTAGTCGGTTGAGGACAGAGCATTTAGTGTAAGTTTCTAGAATCTTCTCAAAAGACGGTAAAGTTGACTATTTGACTGCCCAAATACTATTTAGTACTTGGGGTCAAATGGGCTCGGGTCAAAATATTTACTTTAACTCATTTTCACTGTATTTGCAGATATGAGATTCCAGACAATCATCCAATTTTAGAAGGGGTTAGTAATTTAATTTTTATTCAGACATATATTGGTCAACTAATTTAAATTTTTTATTATATTTCAGTTGTATGAAAGAGAACCCGATGACCCGAGCCCCTACCTCCTTGCAATATGGACGCCAGGTCAGCATCTTTTTCCATTTTGACCCATAAACAGAGACTGGTTTATTAGTAATAAAAAGGTTTTTTTTGCCCAATTGAGTCGTTAAAGGATGGTTTTGTGAACCAATTGGATCATTAAGAACTTTTTAAATCAATTACTTTTATGTAACATTTATCATGATGTATAAATTTGGCGATTTTATATATAAATTTAACAATTAATTATTTTCAGGCAATGTTTTTTTAGTAATATAAATCATTTGATGATCCTACTGAGGCAAAAAGCCATCTTTGATTGACCCAATTGAACAAAAAACTGTACAATGATTGAAACCTTCTAACGGGTCAAATGATTAAGCTAAACGACTTAACTAAAAAGAAAATAGATCAAATGGGTTGAGTGAGTCAAACGGGTCATAACTCATACAAAACGTATTCAAATGCATAAAAACTTTTAAATAGTTTAACCAAGAGAAAAATTACTATCATTATCGTAATGATATAATATTGTAAATCATAGTTAACACGTAAAAACTCCCAATTTAAAAAAAAAAAAGTGTTTGGGTCTTCCCAACACGATTAACCGATATGACCCATTTTCCCCATCACCCAACCAACCCATTTTTGGCACACCTTATTATTTCATGTAAAACAGTATAAAAACACACACCTTGGTGGTAAAGTTGACTATTTGACCATATAAATTTAACATAATATATAAAATCTCTCATTTGACAGGTGAAACTGCAACTTCCATGCAACCTCCAGAAAGACGATGCCAAGCCCAAGAATCAGGAATGTTTTGTGATCGAACAACGTGTTTCTCATGTAACTGCATAAAAGAAGCAAATTCACAAGTTGTCAGAGGAACTATTTTGGTAAAAAAAAATTATAATTTCAAGATATTGTAAAAAATAAACATTTATTAATCATTAAGTAATGCTTATGTGGTGATTATGATTACAGATGCCATGTAGGACAGCAATGCGAGGAAGCTTTCCGCTTAATGGCACGTACTTTCAAGTTAATGAGGTACATTGAAATCTTATATTTTTAGTCATAATTTTTTAAGATTTTTGTTTAAAATAATAACGTACTTTTACATTTGTCCCTATTAAGTTAAAAACTTTTTAAACAGGTTATTTTTATATAATAGTTTTCATTATATAATTTAAATTCAGCGCTTTTATTGATCCAATTAGGATGCAAAACCACCTTTTAATGACCCAATTGGACAAAATTTTGTACAATGACTAAACAAGGACAAATAATGTAACATTATGTTGTTATTTTAAGCAAAAAAAAAAGAGCCTCGTTTTTATTATTCTGACATAAACCGATACGAACCAAAATTAATAAAACAAAATAAACACATAAGATAGATTAATCGAGGTTCGAGAGGTCGATCAGCAACAAAATCTCCAATGTATCAAAACCAATTATTAATATTCTGCCTAAAGAAATATAAAACCTAAAACCCTATTTATAGATCTTTTTATAAAATCTATTCCTAATAAAACCCTAATTCCTAATCTTTATCTAAAATAAAACATATCTACTAAATAAATAGATATAAACTGATAGTTATCTAATAATAACAATAATAATCATCCTACATAATTATATGGAATTATGGATACTATCATATACATATGAATGTATGTATATGATACAATTCAATTGCACCTTATTTTTTTTTCATGTGATTTATTTTTGCTAGATGTTTGCTGATCATGCATCAAGCTTGAGTCCAGTTGAAGTTCCTAGGGCATGGATTTGGAACCTACCAAGAAGAACAGTGTACTTTGGGACTTCAGTATCAACAATCTTTAAAGGTATATATTAATTAAATGGATTGGCGGGTCGACCTGTTTCTCCTAATCTACTTATTTTCATTTCATATATCCCATTCCTTTTAGGGAAAACTGCTTTTATATCCTTTCAAAATTCAATAATTGTTTTTATACTCTTTCAAAAATCATAAGTTATCTTTATATCCTTCTAAACTTTTTAATTACCTTCATATCCTTTCAAACTTTTACGACTCTCTTTTATGTCCAAAAACCTATTTTGGTATTTATTAAATCATTATAAAATCAATATTCATTATCATAATATTCATTCATTTAAAAAATTACTATATTTTATATGGCTTGATTACATATATACATGATTTTAGGGTTTTCAAGATGTTAATTTAATATTTTACCTTTTAGTTACCGTGATTTACTTGCGTTAGTAGGTAGACTTTTAATTTAGTTTTGATAGGGTAAAGGTAATATAGTAATTTTTTAAATACATGAATTTGATAATAACAATTATTGATATTATAATGATATAATAAATATCAAAATATGTTTTTGGACATAAAGGATGATTTTAAATGTTTGGAAGGATATGAAGGTAATTGAAAATTTTGGAAAAGTATAAAAATAACTTGTAATTTTTGAAAGGATATAAAAACAATTTATGAATTTTATGAGGATATAAAAGATTTTCTCCCTTCTTTTTAAAGGGTCAAATGGTTTGGCAAGTTGAATTAAAAAGTTGCATATTTTTTGTTTTACGAGTTTAATAAATGGGTTAGACAGTTTGACCCGTTTACTAACCGAACCTGTAACCCATTTATTTTCATGTCGGGTTTGTGTCGTCTCAAAAATTGAATTAATAATAAAAATTTGGTTGTTGCAGGGCTGACAACTGAAGAAATTCAACTATGTTTCTGGAGAGGTATATAATAGTTATATACTAATACTATATATTTCCTCAATTTGTTAATAATTTTTACAATAATTTTAAATACTAAGCACATAAATTAAATTTCTAAGAATATTATTATTATATAAAACTTTTGCAGGGTTCGTTTGTGTAAGAGGTTTTGATCAGAAATTGCGATCACCAAGACCACTAATGGCAAGATTACATTTTCCAGCAAGTAAGTTAGTCAACAACAACAAGTCAAAGAAAGAAGACAAATAACTTGAATTGAAGGGTAAAAAGGTCAATTTGGCTAACAAACAAAACTGTTGTACATTCATCTTTTTAACCCGATTAGTTAAGTGATAGTGGTATTTATCATCTTCAAACCAACCACCTGCCCTTAGTTGATACAAGATTATTGGCTCTAAAACAGGCCTATTTTTTATTGATTAGCATAATACAGAAGAGAAAGAGGTTAGTTGAGCAGTTAGTTATTATGTATTTTCGGATAGCTTCTTGCAATAATATTATCTATCAGAAGCCATTGCTTCAAACATTAGGTACAATACAAAATTGTGATTGGAAATCTTCATAAATTATCAAAAATCTCTTCTTTCTGATGTTGTATGATATGTATCGATTTAAAGTACATATAATTGTATCCAACTGATACAATCCTAATTATGATTAGTTTATTATTAGGTAACTACTATTACTTCTATTATTATTATTATTATTAAAAAAGTCTTGATTCTATTTAGTTAGTTGATAAATTCTAATTAAATAAAGATTAGGAATAAAAGTTTCATTAAGAACAGTAAGTTTATTACATACAATAGACCGTTTGAAAGTACAATGTATACGATAGGAATAGGCATACAAGTTGGATGCATTTATACCCTAGCTCAAATATAGTGGTTGTTGGATTAGAAAATAAAGGATTAAGAGGTCATGAGTTATCAATTTCTTAAAGATTAATGTGCATTCATCAAAGTCTTAAAAGTTATAGAACATGAAGATAACTTAAATAAAATTCCAAGATGTTAGGGTCAAATATATTGTATCTAATAGTATAGGGACTACTTGTGTAACATTGTCTAAATGATAGTTTAGTCTTAAGCCTAAAGCATGGTAATTAGGCTTAGATATTGTCTAGTTAAGCATGTTTAGTAATGAGGTATAAATACCTTATGTTAAGGCTTAATTTGTAAGCTTTCCCTCACTTTAACTGAAATACAATATTGAAAGCAGTTCATTCTCTCTCGTTACACACACTTACACCAAGAACACACACTCACTCAAATCTTCAATTTCTCACTTGAATCTTCATGAATTAGCTCAATCTTAGTTGATTACGAACTAACAAGTGGTATCAGAGCAAAAACTCTTTGTGAGTGGATCCAAATTCAGCCTAATTCGATCAAGATCTGAGAAAAAGTGAAGAAAAGTTGATGTTCGTCATGCAAATTTAATGTTGTAAATTTTTCGTTGGAATTGAAGATTTTATTGAAGAATCACGTTTCTCATTCGATTCTAATCAAGATAGAATCAAGTTTCGATCCATTCCGTTAACAGATCACTTCAATTTCTTGATTTTGGTGAAAAAGTAAAAAGTTGAAAAACTTACTGTAAATCGAAGATTCGAAGCTTATATGGATTGAAGAAATTGATCGGATCAAAGTGTTAGCATTTGGTTTTCGAGCAATTAGCAAGAAGAATCATTCAAATCGGTTAAGTTTTGAGCAAAATCGAATTGAAAAAGTGAAGAAAATGGTGTCTGGTTCGTACGATCAACGATGTTCGGCATCATGAAGATCAAGAACAACTTCGGCCCAATAAGAAGTTCGGCCCAAGGTTAGTTCGGCCCGAAGTTCATTTTATTAGTAGTTCGGCCCGAAGAATTGATCTAGCAGAAGTTCGGCCCGAAGTGTAAACCCTAGCTCGGCCCGAACTACCCCAGAAGTTCGGCCCATCTCGAACTACTAGTTCGGCCCAGCTGCTAAAATTCACAAGTTCGACATCCAATCTCTACACCTAGTTCGGCTTGTATCAACACCTAGCAGAAGTTCGGCCAGAATGTTCGATCACCCAATCAATTCTTCATCTTATACACCTAATCAATATCTTCTGTACAATCAAATCATATTTCAGAACCCGATTAACGAATCTTCTTAATTCACACAGTTCGACGCTACCATTTCACATAGTTCGATCTTTACAAGTTCGGCTTTTGTTCTTCACAGACATCACACCAAGATTCGATCAAATCAGTTTTTTTTTTTTTTTTTTCCGATTCAAACAGCCTTAATCGTCATTTGATTCGATCAAATCATAAACGATTTCGATTAAACAATTTCATGGTATTAATTTCATGGTGTGATAATCTGTGATACATCAAGATCTTCAAAATCAGAATTAATTAGAATTCGACTCATCAAATTCGAAATCGTTTTTCTATTTCATCGTATTCAGTTCGATCGTAATTCGTCAATTCAACCTTGATTTTGATCTTGATTCTCTCTGTTCACCGTAAAACTCAAAGAATCGTATTCAGCCCAACTCAACCGATACCCTATATTTGATTCAGTGGACCGATACCCTATATTTGATTATTGGGCTGTGGATATTGAGATATTGAGATATAAGTGGGCTTTTAATATCAACAACAACAAAGAATTAAACCCAAATCAAGTAATGAGCCCAACTCAACCGAATTGATCTCTTAAAGTCAAAAACAATATTACAACATTTGTACACAATATTACAAATTACTATTTGTAAAGGGTGAAAGAGTTAAACCCAATATTCAAACCCAAAGTACACAAAGAAAAATTTTAAATTTTTTTTTTTCTTCACGTACAATTTTTCAAACACAAAGTACAACTTTTGTACTTGTACAACTCAATTCATAATGACGTCAAGAGATGCTCTGTCGATCGGAACCGATCTCAAACCTCCGGTTTTATACCGAGGTGAATACGCCCAATGGAAGAAACGGTTCCTCCATTTTATCAAAAATCAAGAACTGGCAACTGAAATACGTGACTCACTCGAAAATGGTGAAGCGGTATTCTACGAAGACGTAATAGCTGCACCAAACGCAACACCGCCAGTTCTTGGAGGTCGAACCCCGCTTCCTAAATCAAGATACAATGCTCAACAAAAACAACGAGCTAAAGCAGATCTACAATCGTTTTCATTTGTTCTCCAAAGTTTACCGAACGAAATTTATAACAGCTTGGACAGTTTAGAAACCGGTAAAGAGATTTGGGATGAAATCAGAAAACAAATGGAAGGCACCGTTTTAGGGAATAAAGCCAAGATGGTAACCACTCTGAATGCTTACCAATCGTTTAAAGCTTCCACCGGGGAAGAATTAGAAAGCACATATCACCGTTATTGCAACTTGTTGAATGAACTTCGAAGGAATAACTTGAAGAAGGAAAATTTGGAGATTAACATCAAGTTCATCAACAGTCTACTACCAGAGTGGGCCACTTTTGGAAACAGTGCTATGCAACATAAAGATCTGAGCTCAATAGATGTGCATGAATTGTATGAGTACTTACTTCAAAATGCTCCAATGGTGAAAGATATAGTCAAAACCAAACAAGAAAATGCAAACACTCTTGATACTCTTGCTCTTCTTACAAGACAATACCAGTCCAATTCATCTGGTAAACTGAAAGAAAAATCAGAAGAACCTGTCAAAGATACAAAAGAATAGATGGAGAATGAATTAGAAAAACTGTTGCAAGCGATGTCTTTCATTTCACGATATGAGAAGAAGTATTACTCAACTCCTACAAACAACAATCAGAGATCTTCATCCACCTTCAAGTCTGCACCATCTGCGTCAAATACATCTGACAAACCCACAATAACACCTTTGGATCCGACAAAGAAATGTTATAACTGTGGACTTCCTGGTCATTTCTCTCGAGATTGCAAGAAACCTAAAGTTAGGAATTCTGATTACTTCAAACGTAAGATGCTTATGGCTAAGCAAATCGAGGCGGGAAAAGTGTTATTAGCTGAGGATCTAAGCTGGATGGAAGATTCTGATCCCGAAGATGAAGAGCATTCGGCAAATCTATGCTTTATGGCACGTGAAAACGCCGAAATTTCTGAACGTTTATCTGATGATGCCAACAAAGAAATAGAGGTAATTAATTATTTCTTATCTCATTCTTCACATTTAATTGATTCTGAAAATTGTTTTGTAACAAACCAGAATTCTGAAATTGAATCTTTAAAACAAAACCTTTTGAATGAAAAAGAATTAAATACTTTACTTCAAGAAAAATTAGCTGATCTAGAAAACGAAAATGAACAATTTGTTGATCATAATACACAACTCGTTCATTTTATTAAACAAAATAAAAATTTTGAGAAAAAGAATCTGACGTTACAAAATCGAATTTCAGAATTGACTGTTAAATATGAGACTGATATTCAACATTTGTCTCATACTATTTCTGAACAAGAAATTGAATTGACCAATCTTAAAAATACACAAAGTTCCACATCAAATGCTGACAATGATAAATATTACAAGTTATACATTGACACATGGCATGAATATCAAATAACAAAAAACTGGTTGGAACGCAAACAAAAAGAATTTGATGACAATGAGACTCAGTTTAAATCCTTAAACACACAAATAAAAGAATTATCAGAAATCATTAATGAAAATGACATTCAAACAAAACAAGAATTAAATAGCAAACAAAATGTCATACATCAACTACAAAATGATAAAATTCAACTTTCTTCTCACGTCAAACATCTTGAAGAAATCATTGCCAAACGAGGACAAACTGATCAAACAATTCACTTGCACAAGCCTAAAGATTTCAAATATTTCAATTCAAGAGAAGGACTGGGGGCAAACTGTAACGACCCGAAATTTGTAAATAAATAAATTGAATAAAAATATGATAAATAAGGATAAATCGTTTAAAGAACGTAGGAATTGGTTTCGTGTCGTTTGGACACCGTATGAGAAAGTTATGGGCGAAACCGGGTCGAGACAAAGAACGAAAAATGCAGCCTTGCTGCATAGGCAAGTTCGCGACGCGAACTATGGTTCCCGATCGGGAACATCAAACAGGGATTTTGGGTATTTTGGTTAATCGAGTTCGCGACTGGGTAGCGATCGGGAAAAGTTCACGATGGGGAAAGTTAGCGACGCGAACTTAGTTCGCGCCGTGAACTTTGGTCGAGCAGCTTTAAATCGGGTTTTCAGCCATTTGTGCTATCTTAAAACCCTAGATACCTCTTTGGCGATTTTTGGAGCTCTAGTGCAGTTCTTGAGTGATTCCTCCACGAATCTTGATTGATTTCACTCCTAGTTAAAGATTAAAGGTATAATTTCACTCTTTGATCTTCGTAGCTTAAGATCTATGTATTTTGATGTATGGGTTTGAAACCCTAGTTCTTGGGGTTATGGATTATGGTGATATAAATGGTGTATACACTTGATAGATGATGTATTAACAAGGAAAACAAGTGTATGATAATGATTTGTAAGAATCTTACGGGTTGGTTAAACCTAGGGTTTGGTAAATCACCATAATTGGGGGAAATGAGTTAGTAAGTGTTATCTAGAGATAGATGGACACATTGGTAGTGGAATGTGATGTTACTAATCTTGTGATTATTGTATTAGGCTTTTGGTGAAGTCTTGAAAAGCTGATTGATTGTTGGAGCAAAGAAATTGGCGGAAAGAATACGGTTGGAGCATCTTATTGCTAAGGTGAGTACATGAGACTTTAAAAACTGAGTACATAGTAAATGGTTTTGAAATACATATGATATTTCGTGGGTCTTTATTAATAAATGTTTTGATAAAGATAGTGACTGAAAAGATGAGAAAATAGGTATATTGTGATACTAGAATATGTCTAGTATGATTGATGATATTGGAAGTAGTATGCTAAACTAAGTAATAACTGAATCTTTATTAATGTGCTATAATAATAAAGATAATGAGTAAAAGAGTGCATATTGAGTCTTTATTAATAAATATGTATTAGTAAAGCAATTGGAATTGATTTTGTAGTAATGAGTATCTATTGGTAAAATTTACTAATGGAAGTAAAGAACGAATATATATATGAAAATGCTTATGATGTGACTAGTAATAATTATGTATTATTGTCAATGGAAATATAAAAGTATTATGATATCGATATATAAGAAATGTATCTTATGTGATAAGTAAGTATGGACCTCCTAGGGTCATAGAGGTAGAAGTAAATGTGGGTATGATCGGGTCCGTGGGACCATACAGGTACGTTCACACTATGTTGAACTAGTTATATATAGTTATTATTAGATAACTAACTTGTTTGATGATTACGTGATAGCCGAAGGCTTTGATTGGAATAACTGATGAGTTATGATAAGAATGAGATGATGTGATGACGCGGGGGATCCCCGGTCATGAGGTGTGGAGTGAGGGGCAGTTGGGTGGATTCCCATCGACTCATCCACGTTAGTAGTCTTGCTAACTGGACGTATTCCGGCGAGTAAGGCAGGTATCGGTAGATTGGGGATTCCCTCTTGCCGTTATCTTGAGCAATGCGGGGGATCCCCGGTATGTTTCTAGTACGTATATGTTTATGTATTAGATATGGTTGAAGCTTATTAATGCGGGGGATCCCCGGTTAATAAGTTAATGTGGTTCTAGTTAGTTCGGGGGCAACCCGATAACTAGATATCATTGCTAGGAAAGCAAGGATGATAGAGTCACATTAGGGTGACTAGATGGTAGTGAGATAGTTTTTATATATGTCTATATATTTATGAAATGAGTATTATTATTGGGGTCTAAAACCCATGTATCTCACGAGACTATTTTGTCTCACGTACTATGTTTGTTTTGTGGCTATGTACTCAGGTACAGGTTTGAAGTGATAGAAGGTTGCACTAGAAGTGGCCTAGAGCTACTTAGCTCGGGAGCTATTAGGTAGATCCCGTTGCCTATGGTTTTGATATACTTGGTGACACCGTATTTTTGTAAACTCTGATATAAGTTTTAAAGTTTTTGTTAAACTGTATTTTGGACAATATGTCAGATATTGGGAAAATGTATTTTAAATGATTTAAATGATGTTTTAAAAATACGGGTGTTACAACTTGGTATCAGAGCTATAGTTTAAGTGAATTAGGTTGGATGTCCATCCTAGTCTTAGACTGTAGCAATAGGAATGTAAGATTCCTTGAGATCGATAGGTTGACCTTGAGACTTTATGTTAAGTTTAGGGTTGAACCTAGGGGACCTATAGAAGTTGTTATGAAATGTGCAATGTGAAGTCTTTTGAGACCGTAAGACATTAGTATGATAGGGCCGACCCCTATGAGAAATGCCATGATTTGATCTAACTGTGTTGTTTTCAACTGTTGAGTTGACCGTTTGTATCTTGTTGGTTGGTTATGTTGGTATGGCGAAAGAATGAATGTGGAAAGTGGACGAGCTCCACTAGATTGGAAAGAGTTAGGAATGAGGGTGGGCGGAATGATTCCAATACCCGTAGGAAGGAAGAGTCATCGAATGGCAAAGTCCGTAGTGATAAGTAGCTACGTAAAGAGGTAGCAAGACCTAGTTGGAAGAAATGGAAGGATGTTGTATAAGGTTTTCATAGCATGTAAAACCGTTGAGTAATTCGGAAGTTCTGAACCGGAGGTCACGATTGGTGGATTCGGAGGATTGAGCAAGTGCTAGAGAGTAGCAAGCGAAGAAAGAAAGATATGATGAGTTTGACATCCATATAATTAAAGGGGTGAGGCATTGACACGGTGGAACGTGTAGTATGAAACTTTGGGAAAGAGAGTGCGGTACAATATGTTGTGAAAGGAACTCACGAGTGAGTTGAAAAGGGGAAGTCTTCCCGGGAGGGAATCTAGAGGGGGGTTCATGATGCAACCTCGGAGATCTTAGGTGAAGATTGATGTTATGTGATTATGGCTTAATTGTTTGGTTGTTGCACGAATTGGTGCTTTTAGAAATTGGAGACGAGTCGTACGACATGGGGGTTTATTTTTGGGAATAGACTTCCCGGTTAGTGATGTGTGTGGAAGTATGTATTGGAAAGGATTATAGACAAGTGTGTCGCATGTAGTAAGGATATAAGGGTTGATACTAATATGTAGTATAAAAGGATGAGACACGAGATATGGTGAGTATTTCTAACAGAAGTGTAGTAGTACAATGAAGTACTAAGTCTTGATAAGAATTGTTAGTATGGATGAAATTTTTTGGAATAGGATCCTTGGAAATGGAATTTGGATATTCGGCGGGAATCCGGATAAGTAATGTAATATTATATGTGAATGGTAAAGGAAAGAATGACTGAGGTGTAGTGATATCTTAGAATTTATAAATGGAAAATATGTGGAAAAGAATAAGCGTCGGGGACGACGAAATTTAATCGTTGAAAACAATTGAGTAAAAGTTGACGCGTAGCCATAGCAAGTTATGTGACAGGATTGATGGATTCGATAATTTAAGGTGAGAAGAAGATTGTCGGTAAAAGTGTCATAGCAATAGCGTGATAATGTATGACGTAGTGTAGTGTAAGACTACGATTGGGAAAGGAATAGTCCTAAGTCCCACGATGTATGAAAGTAGAAAATCGAGTGTTGGGCCATTGGGTGCTAAGTCATGGGTTACAAGTGTAGACCGGAGTCGATTGGTTGACTCAAAGATGACCGGGATGACCGGCGAGTTATGATTAATGGAATGGAATGATAGCTACTCCCGTAGTAACAAAAGATTTGGAGATGTGGTAAAAATGAAATGAACTGATCAATGGTGGTTAATGTGTAAGTGAAACGAGATTTTACTAGTTTTCCGCGAGATGCAATGCATGTGCATTATATGATGGCCTTCAAAGGCATATGACAATGAAAAGGTGGTGTCATGTGGATCGTGTAGAGTAATAGGTCAAGTGAGAAATATGTTAGATATGAAAGAAAACGATAATGTGATATTATTTGAATGGTGCTAGAATGCATGACGAATAATTGGGTGATTGAACGAGTGAGAAAGTAGCAAAGCTACGTGATGTGAAAGGATGGATACCAGATGGTATTGGTGTGACATATACATATGTTTGTATATGTGCACAATAGAGGTGTTTATATTGAATTGGCGTGATATATATATATATATATATATATATATATATATATATATATATATATATATATATATATATATATATATATATATATATATATATATATGTATATATATATGTATGTATATGTTTATGTGTTAATATGATGAATGTAGAACCATGTGGTTAATGAGTATTGCCATTATGTTATGGTAAATGAGAATTGGGCTTGAAATGCGGGTTGCATTTAGGTCATGTAAATGTAGGGGATGCCTACGA
Source organism: Calendula officinalis (assembly GCA_963853835.1). NCBI lineage: Eukaryota > Viridiplantae > Streptophyta > Magnoliopsida > Asterales > Asteraceae > Calendula > Calendula officinalis. Next base: position 35,583,008 of record OY970825.1, read on the forward strand.
TTTATAGAATAGAAGGAAAGAGAAACTCCTAGTGAGCAAATTACCATGTGGTAACCAAGACATAGTACACCGTATAAGGGTGCGGGACGTATTATGGTAGGGGGCCTAGTACCGATGATGTAAGTTGATCAATGTGATACAAAGATGGTTGAAAGAATACTAAGTGATAGTATGAGTGACCAAGTGAAGGCCAAGAAACGGTAAATGTTATTGTGACCTTATGTTAAGGTGTGACCCTTGGATTAACGGGGGCGATTGTTGAGAAAGTAGTAATGGGTAGAACTGAGAGTGATGGGTTGGTAATGATACGCCGTGTGTACGGAAATTGCTAGTTTGGAAAAGGTATGGTTGACTTTATGTAAAAGTCAACGTTAATAAACCCGTGATTGGTTGAATTGGTCTAAGATGGACTTTGACTCGTTTTGATTTACTAATGAATATTGATAGCATAATGTGTCGATTATGTGTTTGTGAAAAAGTTGATGAGATGGTTGATTGAATCGTAGTCGGTTTATACGACTTGACCCGTTTGGGTGATTTCAATGTTGAAATTGGGAATCGAGTGTAAGACTGTAATTGAATCATAAATTAAAGGTAAATTGTAAAGGAGAGGAGGATTTATGAAACCCTTAACGAGAAGGGAAAATGTTAAGGTATAGTTGACTTTGTGCTTAAGTCAAAGGGTAGACAATGTGGGGATATACCAATGTCGGGATATATCGGCTTGGTCAAGGCTAGAGTTTGACATTCGTTTTAATCAATTAGTTAATGGTATGATTGTGTCATACCATTGTTATGAGAATGAAAGGATTGGTCGAGAAAATGACGGTGTTATGGTCAAATTGTGAAATTTTGACCCGTTTGAGTATTATGAGTTTTTTTTAAAGTTGGGTCTTGACCGTTCGGACTTAACGAAGTTAAGTGAATGTTTGAATATGTAATGTTGAAGGAATAGGAATGAGGAAAGTTTGGTGGTAATGACCACAAGGAAATGAGGGCGTAATGCTCGAGTGAATATAGGTTGGAGATTTTAGTGATTCCGAGGACGGAAACCTTTTAAGGGGTGGATAGTTGTAACGACCCGAAATTTGTAAATAAATAAATTGAATAAAAATATGATAAATAAGGATAAATCGTTTAAAGAACGTAGGAATTGGTTTCGTGTCGTTTGGACACCGTATGAGAAAGTTATGGTCGAAACCGGGTCGAGACAAAGAACGAAAAATGCAGCCTTGCTGCATAGGCAAGTTCTCGACGCGAACTATGGTTCCCGATCGGGAACATCAAACAGGGATTTTGGGCATTTTGGTTAATCGAGTTCGCGACTGGGTAGCGATCGGGAAAAGTTCACGATGGGGAAAGTTAGCGACGCGAACTTAGTTCGCGCCGTGAACTTTGGTCGAGCAGCTTTAAATCGGGTTTTCAGCCATTTGTGCTATCTTAAAACCCTAGATACCTCTTTGGCGATTTTTGGAGCTCTAGTGCAGTTCTTGAGTGATTCCTCCACGAATCTTGATTGATTTCACTCCTAGTTAAAGATTAAAGGTATATCTTCACTCTTTGATCTTCGTAGCTTAAGATCTATGTATTTTGATGTATGGGTTTGAAACCCTAGTTCTTGGGGTTATGGATTATGGTGATATAAATGGTGTATACACTTGATAGATGATGTATTAACAAGGAAAACAAGTGTATGATAATGATTTGTAAGAATCTTACGGGTTGGTTAAACCTAGGGTTTGGTAAATCACCATAATTGGGGGAAATGAGTTAGTAAGTGTTATCTAGAGATAGATGGACACATTGGTAGTGGAATGTGATGTTACTAATCTTGTGATTATTGTATTAGGCTTTTGGTGAAGTCTTGAAAAGCTGATTGATTGTTGGAGCAAAGAAATTGGCGGAAAGAATACTCTCTTTTGCTAAGACTTTTTTTTATTTTTGACCCCGCTGAAGACATATTGCTAAGGTGAGTACATGAGACTTTAAAAACTGAGTACATAGTAAATGGTTTTGAAATACATATGATATTTCGTGGGTCTTTATTAATAAATGTTTTGATAAAGATAGTGACTGAAAAGATGAGAAAATAGGTATATTGTGATACTAGAATATGTCTAGTATGATTGATGATATTGGAAGTAGTATGCTAAACTAAGTAATAACTGAATCTTTATTAATGTGCTATAATAATAAAGATAATGAGTAAAAGAGTGCATATTGAGTCTTTATTAATAAATATGTATTAGTAAAGCAATTGGAATTGATTTTGTAGTAATGAGTATCTATTGGTAAAACTTACTAATGGAAGTAAAGAACGAATATATATATGAAAATGCTTATGATGTGACTAGTAATAATTATGTATTATTGTCAATGGAAAGATAAAAGTATTATGATATCGATATATAAGAAATGTATCTTATGTGATAAGTAAGTATGGACCTCCTAGGGTCATAGAGGTAGAAGTAAATGTGGGTATGATCGGGTCCGTGGGACCATACAGGTACGTTCACACTATGTTGAACTAGTTATATATAGTTATTATTAGATAACTAACTTGTTTGATGATTACGTGATAGCCGAAGGCTTTGATTGGAATAACTGATGAGTTATGATAAGAATGAGATGATGTGATGACGCGGGGGATCCCCGGTCATGAGGTGTGGAGTGAGGGGCAGTTGGGTGGATTCCCATCGACTCATCCACGTTAGTAGTCTTGCTAACTGGACGTATTCCGGCGAGTAAGGCAGGTATCGGTAGATTGGGCGATTCCCTCTTGCCGTTATCTTGAGCAATGCGGGGGATCCCCGGTATGTTTCTAGTACGTATATGTTTATGTATTAGATATGGTTGAAGCTTATTAATGCGGGGGATCCCCGGTTAATAAGTTAATGTGGTTCTAGTTAGTTCGGGGGCAACCCGATAACTAGATATGATTGCTAGGAAAGCAAGGATGATAGAGTCACATTAAGGTGACTAGATGGTAGTGAGATAGTTTTTATATATGTCTATATATTTATGAAATGAGTATTATTATTGGGGTCTAAAACTCATGTATCTCACGAGACTATTTTGTCTCACGTACTATGTTTGTTTTGTGGCTATGTACTCAGGTACAGGTTTGAAGTGATAGAAGGTTGCACTAGAAGTGGCCTAGAGATGCTTAGCTCGGGAGCTATTAGGTAGATCCCGTTGCCTATGGTTTTGATATACTTGGTGACACCGTATTTTTGTAAACTCTGATATAAGTTTTAAAGTTTTTGCTAAACTGTATTTTGGACAATATGTCAGATATTGGGAAAATGTATTTTAAATGATTTAAATGATGTTTTAAAAATACGGGTGTTACACAAACAATCCAGAATATCTAAAGATGGCTTGCAATGTGCTTCCAACACTGTATGATTCAAAATTCATACATGTTGATGTTTGGCAGAGTTTCCTTCGCATGACCGATGAGGAAGAAGAAATTGAAGCATTCAACAGAGCTAAATCAGAGAATGCACAAATTAGTTTCAATTACAATGAATTAAATAAAACTTATGAAACTAAAAAGGTAAATTTTACAAATGATGAATATTTTCCAATTATTACACCTGCAGAATTTGAGATTAAGGATAATGCGGTACTTCAACAAAAAGTAACCCGTAAAGTTTACATTCCTTCTCTAATTCTAGAAAAGAAAATTTATCAATTGGAAACCGAAATAGATGAAACCCAAAAGGCATTTGACAAAGAAAAATCTGCTTTACAATCAAAAATTCATGATTTAGAAGATAAAATTGTTGAAATAAAATCTGTTTCAAGTCACAGTGCTTTTCCAAAACCAAAATCAGTCAATGAGAATTCTTCTTCTCCTAAAACTCCAATTCTTTTAAGAAGAAATTCTAATTCTCATGTTTTAAATTTTTTCAGATAAAACTTTAAATTCCAAGCTTAAGACGCCGATGCAAGACAGGATGAAAGAAGTTGAGAAGTCTCCGAAGTCTAGATCTTCCTCGTTTTTAGCTTCTTCTTTTTCAAATTCTAATAATTGTAATAACTCAACAACGTTTATTTCTCCTGCCACATGTTATGGAATTGTCTATGATTCAGCAATTTATCGTCCTGTTAACTTCACTGTGAATGGTGTTAATTTGATTGTTAAAACAGATAAAACTGGTAAAAAGGTTTATTTTGATAGAAAAACTAATACACCAATTTCTCAATATGATACACGATATTTTGTTAGAAAAGATGCTCCTTGTGGTCGACGACATGATGTTCTTCATAAAAACGGGTCAATCATTCATTCATGTATCACTTGTTATCCAGAACATTGCAAAACAATGCTTGCTCGATCTCACACATCTTCATGTACATGTTCTTCTCCTAATCCGTCAAAATCTGTTTATCGTGTAGGTTCTTCATCCAATCCTTCAACATCCACATCTAAACCACAATCTAGGATTAAACCTAAATTGACAAAATCAGTATATTGTGTGGTTTCTACACCTAAACCAACCAAATTAGTTTATCGAACTATGACTCCAACTACATCATTAAACTCCAGTTCTTCGACTTCATCTAAAAAGCATTCCAAATTTGTTAAATATACATGGATCCAAAATGAACATTCAAAATGGATTTTATCCTCACCTGAGAAATCCTTAAAATGGTCTATCAAAGTAACAAATCCAGAACTGCCTCCTTGCAGTTCTACAACTCTCTAAGTTCAAATCATATCAACTAATTCTTCATAAAACATGTTTTACTAATCGTATAGGACCCATATCTGATTGGGTACCTTTTTGTTTTAATTGTTTTATGTAGAATTTATGGTATCTTGATTCTGGTTGTTGAAGACATATGACCGGAAACAAGAATTTGTTAACAAATTTTAGAGACAAATATTTGGGTACTGTTAGATTTGGTAATGATCATTTAGCTGCTATTATGGGAATTGGAGATATCATCCGACACAACCTAATCATTCGCAATGTAACCTATGTTGAAGATCTCGCTCATAATCTTTTTAGTATCGGTCAATTTTGCGATAAAACATTAGAAGTTAATTTTCGTACAAAGAAATGTGCTGTTCGTACATATGATGGAGAAGAACTTCTTACTGGAACTCGAGAGACAAATCTGTTTACTATCAATCTAAACGATGTAGTTCCACTTGAAGAAGTTTGCTTAATGTCAACAGCTTCATCGGATGAATCTTGGTTATGGCACCGTCGCCTCTCTCATCTTAACTTCAAAACCATCAATAAGTTGGTGAAAGGTGGACATGTATCTGGTCTTCCAGATCTTAAATTTGAAAAAGATCATCTATGTTCTTCGTGCGAGATGGGAAAAATGACAAAGAAGCCTCATAAGTCTAAACCAGTTCAAAGCACTTCAAAACCGCTTGAATTGCTTCACATGGACTTATGTGGACCTATGAGCGTTCAATCTTTAGCAGGAAAACGGTATGTGTTGGTTATTGTTGATGATTATTCTCGATACACATGGGTTCAATTCTTACGTACAAAAGATGAAGCAACTAATATCATCATATCCTTCATCAAGAAAACTCAAACCAATTTAGATTTAAAAGTACATACCATTCGCACTGATAATGGAACTGAATTTAAAAATCAAGTTTTAGATTCTTTTCTTGACTCAGTTGGTATTACTCACCAATTTTCCGCTGCCAGAACACCTCAACAAAATGGGGTTGTTGAACGAAGAAATCGAACTCTTGTTGAAGCTGCTCGTACCATGCTTTCATATTCAAAACTCCCATTATCTCTTTGGGCAGAAGCTATAAGTACATCATGCTTCACTCAAAATCGTTCAGTCATCAACAAAGCATACAACAAAACTCCATATGAACTGATCAATAACCGCATTCCAAATATTAAATTTTTACATATCTTTGGGAGTCGGTGTTTTATCTTAAATGATAAAGATAAGTTGAACAAATTTGATGAAAAAGCTGATGAAGGAATTTTTGTGGGATATTCAAGAGAATCTGCTTCTTATCGAGTTTATAATCGATCAAAACGTACGATCAGAGAAAGTGTTAACGTTAATTTTGATGAGACGTTTCCTATCAATTCAGTTACTTCAAATGCTGAAAATCCTTCACCATCGTCAACGCCGTCAACATCTGAAAATGACTTGGATATTTTATTTCGTCATTTTTATGATGATTATCATAATATTCGACATACGTTACTGGAGGAGGCTAGCATTCCATTTCCAACAGTAGCTGAAGTTCAATCTATTTCTGTACCAGATATTCAACCTTCAAGTTCATCGGATTCTCCTTCACTTACTTCTGCTACTCCACATAATGATTCTTCTCAATCACCTTCTGTTCCACATAATGAATCCACATCATCTCCGGAACATTCTTCACCTTTGCTACATCAAGCATCTCCGGACGATTCTCCACCCACGAATAATCAATCATCACCTTCTGGTCAAGCTGCTACTTCTTTCGATTTATCTTTAGTTCCAGCTCAACCTCCACCTTTGGTGATAGATTTTTCTAAATTCAACGTTCAACGGGTTGATCCTCCACCGTCTACATCACCTACTCAAACTGCGATAATTCCTCATCCTGAATTCACTGATACCTCAAATATTAATCCAGGTCAAATTCCACTTCCTCATTCTCTTAAATGGACAAGAGAGCATCCTTTACATCAGATAATCGGTGATCCTGAATCTTCTGTTCAAACCCGACGAGCTACTGCTGATGAATGTCAGTATACTGCATTTTTAAGCTCAAATGAACCAAAGAAGGTCAGTGAAGCTCTCTCAGACCCAGACTGGATTATTGCTATGCAAGAAGAAATAAATCAATTTGAAAGATTAAAAGTCTGGCGTCATGTTCCAAAACCTCCTGGCAAATCTGTTATTGGTACAAAGTGGATTTTCAAAAATAAGAAGGATGAAAATGGTATTGTAATTCGGAACAAAGCACGTCTAGTTGCAAAAGGGTATGCTCAGCAGGAAGGCATTGATTTTGAAGAAACTTTTGCTCCTGTTGCCCGAATAGAAGCCATTCGAATATTCTTAGCATATGCAGCACATAAGAATTTTACTATCTATCAGATGGATGTAAAAACTACATTTTTAAATGGCATTCTCAAAGAAGAAGTGTTCGTTCATCAACCCGAAGGTTTTGTAGATCCTCACTTGCCTAATCATGTTTATATTCTCGACAAAGCTTTGTACGGATTAAAACAAGCTCCTAGGGCGTGGTATGATGTCTTATCAAAATTCTTAGTTGAGTCTGGTTTTTCTAAAGGAAAAGTCGACACAACTCTCTTCATCAAACGTCAAGGGGAAGACATTGTTCTTATTCAAATTTATGTCGACGATATAATTTTTGGTTCTACAAATCCAAAATATTGCAAGAAATTCTCTGCTCTTATGGTCAAACGTTTTGAGATGAGCATGATGGGTGAAATGAATTTCTTTCTTGGTCTTCAAGTTCGCCAATTACCGACCGGAATTTTCATCAATCAATCCAAGTATATCACTGATTTATTGAAGAAATATCTTATGGATGATTGTAAACCAGTATCGACGCCGATGTCGCCTGGTTCGAAATTACATGCTGATCCGGATGGCAAACTTGTTGATGTTACCCACTATCGGGGGATGATCGGATCCTTACTATATCTGACTTCGAGTCGACCAGACATTATGTTCTCTACTTGCATATGTGCTCGGTATCAGGCAGCACCTAAAGAATCTCATCTTCAAGCGCTTAAACGAATATTTAGGTATCTGAAGGGCACTCGAGATCTTGGTCTCTGGTATCCTAAAGAAACTTCCTTTGATTTAACTGCATTTTCTGATGCTGACCATGCTGGATGCATGTTGGATCGAAAGAGTACGTCTGGGAGTGTTCAATTTCTGGGAGATAAACTGGTGAGCTGGTCTTCACGAAAACAAAATTGCGTGTCTCTTTCAACTGCAGAGGCATAATATGTTGCTGCTGCAAGCTGTTTATCCCAGGTAATTTGGATGCAATCTCAATTAAAAGATTACGGCTTTTTATACAGTCGTATTCCTTTATATTGTGATTCTCGAAGTGCAATTGCAATTTCATGCAATCCTGTTCAACATTCAAAAACTAAACATATCGATCTTCGATATCATTTTATAAAAGATCATGTTGAACATGGTAATGTGGAATTGTACTTTGTTTCCACAGATTATCAATTAGCTAGCTGATTTGTTTACCAAGGCATTAGACGAAAAACGTTTTAACTTTCTTGTGTCTAAACTTGGTATGCTAAATCTAAAAGCTTAAACTGTTTTATCTTTCTCCACATAATGACTTATACACATTTCAGTGTATAACTCGCGCTTCATCTAAATGACTTATACACATTTCAGTGTATAACTCGCGCTTCATCTAAATGACTTATACACATTTTAGTGTATAACTCGCGCTTCATCTAAATGACTTATATACACATCAGTATATGACTCAAACTTCAAAGCAATGGCTTTCAAATACATTTGTTTGAAACCCGCTCTTAACCAGATTTTCACATAAATGTAAAAACTCTTTCCCACCCCTCTTAAACTGTGTACTTTTCATTATATTTATTTTGTCGAGGGGGAGAAATATTAATTTTAGGGGGAGAATTAGTATTTCCAGGGGAGAAACATTCTAAAATCAATACTTTTATACCCGTTTGAATTTTTTTTTATCGAACAATTTTTTTATCAAACGACGATACCTTCCTATGGTTTGCCAGAACCGGCCTTACCTTCCAAAGGAAATTTTTTAGCCAAAATTGGTAAATGTGAGGGTATAAGTCTAGGGTATAGATTTAGGTGAGTGCAAGGTGATGTGAAAACATGATAATATCAAGAAAACACACCTTTGAGTGCTTCCAAACCGAAAATAAACCGGGCAACCTCACAAAATTGTGTTCATTCATGTGTTGAATGTATCACCAGTCTTCATTGGCCCAGTCAAGCATTTGCACTCCACCACCAACCACTCAGATTCCTCTCAAAAGGAATTTGTTTCAATTCATCAGGGGACGTAGCACATAATCTATCGACAACTCATTCGGAGTATGTTGGTATTGAAATAATTAACCTTCTGCCCCGGGTTACGTCTTCAATTGAATGCACAATGTGTCTAGATCTAACCTACAAATATTTCCAATTTAGGACACATACACTATTGAATATGAATCTCCGTGTATTCATCGGAACACTCATAGTGGCATCACAATCTGGTGTTTCACGAGGATTAAGTGGAAATCCTGCTAGAGCTAAAATCACGCCAACTCTAAACGCAGGTCACACATTTGAATCAATGGTTGTGCAAACGACTATCGATTCATACCGTGTGTTAACGGATACTCTATGTGAGTCCGGTATTTCCTCAATTGTTCAAGTTGCTGTGCCTAAACTTTTAAATCATAAAGGCAACAACTTATGCCGGAAACACATTTTCCGATGAAAAATCCATGTTATTCTTACAACGTAACATAATATATGCTGATAAATTGCACATGAGTGTTATAGTTCACTCTCAAATTACTCCTATGATCTGCTATAACCGGCATGATCTTCCCCAGGAGCCACCTACAATATAGGACAATATGTAAGGGTACATAGGTCTAGGTGAGCATAATCAAGTATCACGGGATCTTGATTGGGATGCGCTGAGATAAAATTTGAGAGGGGGAATGTAGTATGGGGTGCAATTCAGCTATACATGGTAAAATGAAATGAGGGAGTAGTCGAAAAATGAAAAAGTAAGCTTGAGTGAGGAGGGTGTCACAGGGTTAAAGAAAACGAAAAACCCTTACCAAACTGATAAAAAGCCGGGTAGCCACGTCTCTATCAGATTGCATGTGTTGCTCTCTGATATTGAACAAGACATCATGGAACCCAGTGATGCAATGCACAACCCCCCCAGCTACTCAAGTATTTCTTAAAAAGTACTTGTTTCATTTCCACGGAGACTATCTCATATGCTATCGACATCTCACTTGGAGATTGTTGATATTGAAACAGAGGACAAGTCTCTCCAGTCCTCGCCTTCGTTTGTCCACTAATTGAGTCTAGAACCGAAATACACTTTTAGGACACAAGGAATAATACCAAGCTTATCTTTGTGATAAAGCCGGAACATTCATAGTGATACTAACATTCTTGGTATTCCACGATGATTGAATGGAAATCTTACCAGTGCTAACATCTATTCCAACACTGAACGTAGGTCACACAGTTTGTGTAACTGTTGTGTTAACGGGTAATCTATGTGATCCCGGTTTGCCCTATTTGATTTGATCATTGAGATTCAATGCCAAACTATTTGATCGGATATCTACGTTATCAATATCGGTTCGGTTTTCGATAATACAATATGATGTATATTGATTCATTCAAAATATGAATATATCATTATTCATCATATTTGTATTCATGGGCTTAGAAGATTTTCTTCATTTCATCTCGATGAACTTCACATTTTTCATGATGGTTCCGATAAATCTTAAATCATCATGAGGGGGAGAAAATTTACAAAGAAGTTTAGTTTATGAAGAAAAATGCTTACAAGACTTAAGAGAATATATTAGCCCAGTTTACTCCAAATCAAAAAGACATATGCACCGATTAAGGGGGAGTAAACAAGAAACCGAAAAAGATTTGTTGAAGAATAATTGTTTGTTTGAGGGGGAGCACGAACAGTGTTGTAAAAATCGGCCTAGGCGGCCGCCTAGGCGCCGCCTAGGCGCTAATCGGAGCTCCACCGAGTGAGAAAAGTGTAAATCGGTCGACCTAATCGGACAAGGTCAAAATCGGTCAAACTCGGCCCTAATCGGTCAAAATCGGCCCTAATCGGTCAAAATTGGCCTTAATCGGTCTGGAAATTGAGTTACCAAGAAGATGAATCGAAAGCAGAAGCAGATGAAATCGAATACCTGGATCGGCGTATGCGTAGCAGTAGCCTTGATTGAATAATTATGTGGCCGGAATCAAACTCTAACTCTCTGGCGGTAAGTTTTCAGGTCATGGTGGTGACGCTAGGGTTTTTTTTGGAGAAGTTGGGACGTAAGAGACGACAAAATGAATGCATATTCTTTTTGTTAGTAGGGTTTACAGGTTTAATTTTACTAATTTTAAAAATAGTCCCTATAGTTTATATTTTTATATTTTAACCCATGCTCTTTTTTCTCACTATAATTTCTTTTGATTAAAGCTATAGAAACCAAATTTTACTAATATTTATTTATATAAAAATAAATTCCCATGTATTTTATGGTATCCGCCTAGAAACCGATTAATCGCCGCCGAGACCGATTAATCGCTTGAAGGTGGTCCACCGCCGAGGTACCGCCGAGCGATTTTTACAACATTGAGCACGAATCTTATCCACATTTTTCTCTCAACAACAATTATCAATAATCATAAATCGACAAAGCCATAACTTCGAGAAAAGACTTCCGCTACAAAACAACTCTATCCATGGGTCTACATTTTCGTCGATTTACATGAAATAATTTGTGAAGAAAAAGAAACCGACTCATCTTCAGAAATGTCTCACAAATTCTCAACATTTCCATTACAAATCTTAAACCGTTAAATCATTCTATTCAAACCACAAATTCACATTCATAACCATCCAAAATCTAATCGAATAAATCATTCTTTCCAAATTCTATAACAATCATATCCATACAAAAGCTTAACTGTACAAATCTTTTGTATCATACAAAATACATACTATCCACATTCATTCAAATCTTAAATGTATATATCATTCTTTCCTATATACAAACATTCATACACACACACACATTCAAAACCTTTAACTTTCAAATCATTCTTTACATAATTCAAAACCATCATTATCCCATCCTCACAAATCTCTATCCAAAACTAAATTCCCAGCATTTCTAAATCCCAGTCAAATTCCTACCAATCAGATGTTTCATTTCCAGAATTTTCAAATTGATTAATATACTCGTTTGAAGGAAGACAGGGATGTAGTTCTAAAAGTTCAAAAAGAGGGAGATTGGATAACGATCAAGACAAATTAAGTCAAGACTCCATGAAATCTTCAGAGATACTTTATATTGGTTGAAAAGCCGATTAAAAGTTTCATTCTTATCTGATTATCATAAGCTGAAACTAATACTACATCAAAACTACTTAAACGATTAATTCAGTTTCAGACTTTGCTAGAGAAGAAGATTTCAAGAACATGCTATCCAAACTATTGATACAAAGGGGGAGATTGTTAGGGTCAAATATATTGTATCTAATAGTATAGGGACTACTTGTGTAACATTGTCTAAATGATAGTTTAGTCTTAAGCCTAAAGCATGGTAATTAGGCTTAGATATTGTCTAGTTAAGCATGTTTAGTAATGAGGTATAAATACCTTATGTTAAGGCTTAATTTGTAAGCTTTCCCTCACTTTAACTGAAATACAATATTGAAAGCAGTTCATTCTCTCTCGTTACACACACTTACACCAAGAACACACACTCACTCAAATCTTCAATTTCTCACTTGAATCTTCATGAATTAGCTCAATCTTATTTGATTACGAACTAACACAAGACCACAAGAAAAGTGGTTTTGCACTTTTTCTCCTATTATTCTTAGTCATGTGGTCTCACTGTCCCAGTATTTTGACTAGTTTAACCTATATCAAACAAAAGCCTGCAGCTTATTTTCCCTACTTTAAAGGCTGGCGGCTGGCCACATATAAAGCTTGTTTCCTAAGTCAATTCAATTGTAGAGTCAAATTATGCAAATATAAATTACTCAACAAAAAATAAAAAAATCATATGCTAAACTCTTCTGTTTACCCCCAATTACTCACCAAATACTAAACATTGTAGAGTCAAACTAATACGAATTAAGGTATTCGAGGAATGGAGAATCTAAGGATCCTAGAAACACTAATTACGATCATTAATCAAACTATCAACACGATGAATCACTAATACGATCATTAATCATACTATTAACACGATGAATCACACATGCGATATAAAATAGGGCTTGCAATCGATCAAGTTGATTCAAATTTAGCATAAATATGAAGTGCATAATGAAGTATTCACAGAATTTACCTGATTAAAGCTGGAAGCATAAAGCATTACAATGATCCAAATCTCTATCACGAGAGAGAGAGAGAGAGAGAGAAACAAAGTCGGAACTAATATGAATTTCGATTCTTAGATTTGGATTTGGATTTTGAGTTGCCGCCTTTTAGGTTTTCCCTCTTTGTTTTCGCGCAAGTTTATATGATTTTCAGGTATTTACATTTACACCCCTGGGTTATACCATAGTGACATTTATCAAGCACCTTATATATTATGTTTCATTTAAGCCCTTAACCTTGGGTGTCCTTAAAATAATAGTAACGACAAGTGCAAAATGCGCATTAAAAATGTAATGATGCTTTAAAGACCGTGATTTACGTTGTTATTAACAAAACTCTTAATTTATGGGGCTTATAGTTTAGGCCCTAGGGTGAGCTCGATTGGCCAGTTTCTGGTTTTAGTAGGTCATCCTATTAAAACTTGACTGTTTATGAGTCTCTTGTTACGCTATTTCAGACTGGTGCAAATAATGACTCAACTGACACCATCAGTTTTTACCAAATCAGCGTCACGTCAACCTATACTTCAACTGACATGTAACTATCATAAACATGTCATCAATACATTTTATTTTCAGTTTTTTGGACCCCACCATTATAAAATATATATACACACACAAAATACCAAATACCCTATTAAATTACTTTGGACCCCATCAAATTCTCTTCCCGCTCTTCCCCCAACCGACTTGTTCAACCAAAGAGTGTGAACATGTGTATGGTGCCAATGGGGAGGAATAAATCGATGCTATCGGTTGACACTCATTGGCACTGGTCTTAAATCACATTTTTGTTGTTTTTATCTTTCCAACATGTTAATGAGTTTATGTACAGGGAACCGTTTGAGTTGAGCTGATTATCTTTTGGGAGGAATAGTTTATGACACCACTCGGTTAATTCGAGTAGTCGATCATGAATTTTAACAACTTCCTCATGATTCATAGGATTTCAATGGATCTTTTAAGAATATTTTTGGAATGGCATGGAAGATCATGAAAAGTGGTGGAGTTAATTTAATATAATTGGTGGAGGAGAAGTTGATTAAGGGTAGTGGTGGTGGACTGGTGATGGTCGGTTGTAGCTTGTACAAACTGGATCAAGAATTGACAGAAAATGTAGAACTGAACCAGATTGGACCGTACTGAACTATAAGGGTTCAGATCTCGGTTTTAATTTTCATGAAAAATCGGTTCTTGGTCTGGTTCTGTTCGATTACGAGCGGATCAGTTTGTCCAAAATTGAGGATAAAAAAAACGGAAAAAGTTGAAAAAAAAGCTCTCACTTCTCAGTTCGTTCCGGTTCCGAGTGTCATCGATTCAGTCCTCAGTTTAGCCGAAATAAATTGTTCAGTTCTCAGTTCTTGGCTAGAAAGGATATAAAAGGAAAATAATATTTTAAAATAATTAAATATGAATTAAAAATTAATAATGTATAATTTAAATAAGTCAAAAATAAAATGTAGAGAAATGGTATTGGTGCCTACCATTTGTGCCCACTCATTTGATAATGACATGTGTCAAAATCAAGGGATGATATGATGAAAAAAATTTAGTGAATTACGCATGTCAATTTTAGAGATGGGTAAACACAATATACTAGGCATGGGCGGACCTGTTAGGTCCCGCATTGGCACGTGAGACTGCTCAAAAAAATTCTCATAGGTTAAAGTTTTAGATTTTTTATGCTATTATGCTGCATTGCTACTATCAGATTAAAAGCCTACCAGTAACACAAAGCAATCTTAAAAAAAAAAAACTCAATTATTAACCAGTAGTCCAAACTTAAAGCTCAAACGAAAATCTAGACCAAATAAAAAAGATCCGAAAGTGTGCGCGTCTTGGACTTTTTTAGCTTTAGGTTTATAAAATAATAGTTGTCTTGTAGGTTTATTAAGTTAGTTATTGGAGACTTGGTGTATATAACCAACACGATGTTTATTTAATAGATTTATTTATGTTAAATCCGTTTTTGTTTCGACGTAGGCCCCTTGGAAGCCACTAGGTGTGCTGCCCTTAGAACTTCGCAAGAGAGCGCAACTCCCTGGACCTCCTCCTTTTTTTAACCCCCGCTAGTGTGCTAACACTGATCGAAACTTCTAATTCCGCCCCTGATACTAGACACAAATATCATTTCTCTAAAATGTACTATCAACTAACCGATAAAGAGGTAAAAGGATACACAAAACAGAACTTTTTTACTATTATGTACATTTAATATCAAAAAGAAAGAAAAAAGAAAACGATACACACAATGGATTAAGAATATAAATTAGATAAATTCAAATACATATTTTCGCTCAAAAGAAAAATTGTAAACTAGTTGTCTATATATATTACTCATCAGTTACTCCGTATAACAAAGGAATACAATATGTGGAAGCCTATAAAGAGCGAAAAGAGTTAAATTCTCATTTTATTTATATCAAGTAAAAAAAAATAGATGTAGAGAGAAAAAACTAAAATCGACCACAGTGGGAGTCCAACCCACGACCTTTTGATCCGAAGTCAAACGCGCTAATCCACTGCGCTATGCAGTCCTTGTGTTATATTTTGTTACACATGATATTTTATATATGAATACATGTAAAATTGTACTGTATAAGATATATTCCTAATTCCTAATGAGCTGGGTATAAGAAAAAAAATAACCAATAAAAATATACCCTCTTTGCTTCAAATAAACATGACAAGTATTGATTTGAAGTTAAAAGTCAAAACTAACGAGTAGTTATAAATTATAAACCGTAATTAATTACGGATTGTCAAAGTAATATATACTAAAAGGTACTCCCTCCGTCCCTAAATAAAGTTCCCATTTCCCCTTCAAGTTTTGTCCCTAAATTTTCTCAAACATAAGGGGCCCACTTAATATAATAATATTATTACAAATACTTTCACCACTAACTATCTCTTAAAACACTTTCTCTCTCCAATCAAACCTTATATTTTAATCAAAAGTAATATCAAATACCCCACCATTAACTATCTCCTAAAATGTTGTGCCCAACCCAAATGGGAACTTTATTTAGGGACGGAGGGAGTATTATATTGTCAAGGTTATAAATTATTTGATTTATTTTATTAATTGAAATTATTTAATATAATTATAGTGTACAAATTAAGTATTGCAAATAATCCAACATGGTTACACGTCTTCCAAATATCATTAGGATAATAATTGTTCAGCTTACCCCAACAAGATTAATAACATTTAATTTATAAACATTTAATTTACCCTAGCTCCTCGTTCATAACAAAATACAAAACACCAAAGTAAAGCCCGTTTAATTTTTATCTAACTATTAGTTATGTTTGAACTAGTAACTATAAACTAAGTATACATATAGATATATATGTTTTTAAATATACTTTAATGATTAAACGGGTCGGTGGGTCGATCAATTTAAATTATCATCAACCCGAATCTAAGTCGTTTAATAAACGGGTCTGCCGAATCGACCCAAAACTGGCTCAAACTTTTTTAACTCAACTCAAACCTGTTTATTTTTATGTACATCTCTGATTTGGGTTTCATGCCAGATAAAAAATTATCACCCCTAATCTCATAATCTTATTTAATGCTTGACACATGATAAATGCATTTACCATTACATTCTCATTTGATTTTGCTATGTTTCATCTCATCAAAATTTATATGTTGATTTTTAGTCATCTAATTATATTAATTCCTCCGTATCAAAATAAGTGACACACTTTTGATTTTGCGTGTATCAAAATAAGTGATACTTTGAAAAGTTTCCTTACTTGGTAAAAATAGTGGACTCATACCCACTAACTATCCACTTTAATAAAGTGAAATTACCCTTATACCCTTACTTTTACTTTTAAAACTCATTAATATCACTTTATTCAAGAAAAGTGGGACCCATTCTTCCACTAACTATGTACTTTAATCTATTTTAACATCTACTTTAATCTTTCACCTCAAAAAACGTGTAAGTCAATTTGTGTCACTTATTTTGTTACGGAGGAAGTATTATCTTTCTTCTTCTTTTTTTTTTTTTGAAAATAAAA
The DNA here is from genome assembly GCA_963853835.1 of Calendula officinalis. Lineage (NCBI taxonomy): Eukaryota > Viridiplantae > Streptophyta > Magnoliopsida > Asterales > Asteraceae > Calendula > Calendula officinalis. The sequence continues at coordinate 35,600,183 of OY970825.1, forward strand.
TTCAATAAAAAACAAGAATTGGTTACACTATTTGAGCATTAAAGTGAGATGGGATAGTGTATGTCTTGACATGGTGTGAATTGAAAGCATGAAAACAAATGTACAATATGACTCGCTTTACATTTACCATCAGAGCAACAGAAAATAAAGGACAAAACACACACACACATGCACCAAATCACGCACTGTTTCTATGTGTTTTTACACAAGTTTCTAGCACTCAGAGAGACAAGCAGACAGCTTCTGGAATAAGCAATCAGATTCATATTCAGACCCCTCAACTCGATCCATCATACTGTATACATTTAACTATACATATATATATATATATATATATATATATATATATATATATATATATATATATATATATATATATATATATATATATATATATCACTGTGTACGTAGTCGTAATCATCGACTCAATCATCTCATCATTTCTCATATTCCTTAAGAATTTTCAGCAAAATTTAGATGTTTTATTTAATCTGGATCAAAAATAGATCTTCGTGTAATCTGACAAATAAGTGGTTTGATTGGTGTAATTTTCGTACTTTATGATTTTTACTTTTTGTATCATCTAGCTTCTCGCTAGCGTTTTTGTTCTATTCTATTTTAGCTTGGTGAAGGGCAGATGATGGTTTGCCCAAAGCCTCCCTTTTGCTGGCTTGTTGTGTTGTTGTTATAAAAAAAACGTTATGATAAAGAAAACATATGGTACTTAGACGTGAAATGTTATCTATGTTGCGTCGGTTACTGCCTGAGAAAACATAAAATTATATGTTCTTAGTCGCTACAAAAATGCTTTCGAGGGTAGAAAAAATGACACTAAAAGTTTAAAATGACTTGCAAAAGTATTTTTATGTTTTACCTGAAAATGAAAAGATGTCACTAAAAGTTAAAAAAATGACTCGCAAAAACGTGTTATTAGGCTCCTAAACTACTTAACGGCATTTTATGTTTTACACTTTCTTCTATTCAAATTAAATGATATATTATTGGTTTTACGGTTTTTGAAACAAAGATTATAATGAACAAAATATTAGATTAAATTTGATAGTTAGTGTGAGGCGTGTCTCACATTTTTTGAATAAATTGATGTTAATGAACAAGAGGACATTTTTTTTTGCTCCTAGGATTTGAACAATAGTGGTGACTTACGTGCTGTTTGGTAAACCTCTTAATGATTCAGTTAAGAAATCAACCTCTTAATCAGACAGATTCAAAGCGTTTAGTAAGATATCTTAATCAATCTCTGAATCAAAAATTCAACATGTTTTGCCTCTTAATCGGACAGATGTCAAGGGAAGTCTGAATCATTCAGACATCTGCATCATTCAGATATTAATCATTCAGATGATACCAAACAACACCTTAGTGGTTGAATTTGGTCTCATAAAGGGTGAAACTCTTAAGATGTCTCTTGTTCAAATCGTAGGAGCAAAAAAAAAATGTCATCTTGTGACCATGGAGGTTCACCCGCCATGAGATTAGTCGGCTCACGAATCTAGTCATAACACATGTTACTAATAAAGTAAAATTAATGATGTTTAAAACTAAAATTAATGATAAATAAGTTATTTCATTATATTAAAAAAGATAGTTAATAAGTATGTGATTGACTATCTTTTACTAAATAATGAATTATCAAAATATATCAACTGTAACAAAATAAAAATTATATCGATTAACTTAAATCGGATAGGAGGAAGTACAAACCTTCTTGAATCTACCATTGAAATATATAACTCCCACCTCGAAATCACAACACTTTCCAATTTTGGATTGTTGTTAACTCTAATCAATCCAAAATTTTTTAACAAGCAGTTGTGTTTTCATAGCAAATCAAAGGTCAAAAACATTACAATTAAACTACCATATAGAAAACGAACTTAAAAAAACAAGCTCATATATCGACCCTAAAACAATTGATAAGTGTAAAATTCATTATACAAGCGATAATAAACTTATGGTTTTTCCCGAACAATAATCCAATTAAAAATGGAGAAGCCCTAGCAAGAGCTGAGGCAAAAATACAAACAGGTTATCATACTAACCTGATTACAAAGTCAAATAGTCCAATCTATAGTGATCCATCTATTGAAATCCAATTAAAAGAAAGTAAAATGATACTGTCGAAAAAAGGAAATAAACATTTATTTTTCAATTATTTGTGTATGATAGTTTATGCTAATTATAATATCAAAATACTGTTTACCGATAATAATATCACTAAAAAATATTAAAGATCTACATATTAATTGTCAATAGTAAAATGCACATCCTAACGAAGTGCATCCACTCTAAATATTTAGAGGATAATATTCTATAACTAAAGAAGAAAAAAATAAACAAAGAAAAAAGTTGGTAAAAAGATCAAGAAAAACAGGTAGAAAAAAAAAGTATATTTAAGATATGGGTCAGAAAGACTTAATATATGGGTCATAGAGGATATCAGATTAAAATATATTAATTATAAAAAAAAGCAATAGCAAGGCGTCAAACTAATTAGAAAAAATCTAGCTGTTAGCAAAACTTTTGATAGTAAAATGTCATTTCATAAAAAGTTAAATTTAAGAGGAAAAAAAAGTAACTTTGAACTTAGAAAAAAAAAGGTAAAAAATTTAATAGAAAAAAAAATCTAAATATTAACCGTTAAAGTTAAGGGTAGTAATTGTAATTTCAAAAAACTTAATGTTCAGGGTGCTAAATATAATTTAAGCAAAGCTGGAAAAGAGAAAACAAAAACATAAGCCACCGAGAGTCGACCTCAAGACCTCCTCGACATTAATACGAAGTGCTAACCACCTGGCTAGAACCCAAGATACATTTGCATTCCGTCTTTAAGTAATAAATATATAAAAATTGCTAAAGACAAAACACCCTAATGCAAAATGTTATATAGTTAATTGCCGTTATGATCAATCTCGTATTACCCGTCTCCAATTGAAGACCAAGACAAAATAGCTTGCTTCTTGACATTTTAACGACCGGCAAAATGTCATCCCTAAAAGGCCCAGGTATGGTGGCTCAATCCAAAGCGCCACATTTACGCCACCTTAACGCCAAATCATTATTCACATTTTACATTCAAAATCCCAATTATCTCCTCTACCATCACTCAAACCATTTGGGTCCCACCTTTTTTATTCTTTTTCATTTTTTCAAAACTACATTAATATTTCATTAAAACAAACAAAGTACAAGTAAGATAATTAAAAATATGGAAACAAAATATGCAAATAAAAAACGGAAATTAATATACGATAACTACTCGTCAACCTAATCTACGCAGTATTTTTGGCGAATATCGTTCTTCTTCTTGATGATTCTCGCCTTATCAACGTGCGACAACTCTTCGGTGCTAGTGCGGATTGAGCAGCTTCGTATTTTAGCCTAAACTCGGTTGTCATAGTTGTAACACCTCAATTTTTAAAACGCCTTTTAAACCATATTTTTAAAATAAAAATATTACAATGTCCAATATCTCAAAAATGCAGTTTAACAAAAACCATAAAAAGTTATTAGAGTATTAAAACCGGTGTTACAAAAACAATATCATAACCATAGGATAAACGGGATCTACCTACGAGCTCCCGAGCTAATCAAAACTAGGCCACTTCTATCGCGACCTTCTAATCTTTCGATCCTGAACCTGAGTACATAGCCAAAAACAAAGTAGTACGTGAGACAAAAATAGTCTCGTGAGATACATGGGTTTTCGATCCCTTCTCGAAAGATTTATAAAATAATATTTATATCAATATAAATACTTATCCTCGTCATTTCTATTAATTCATAACTCATCTTCTATTCATTTACTCGTATAAACTAATAAGCTTACGATAAGCTTATTCATCATCTAATCACATACTTGTAAGCTATCTCCAAGCTTACACTTTCTTTATCACATACGCAACGGACCTCTCCGAAGCCAACTCTCCCGATATGGGACGTCATAGGTAAACTATCAAGGTAATTGGGAGCCCCCATCTTACCGAGATTCATAAGCTCTCCCCGTTCCAGGGTCGTCATGCTCACCCAACACTGGGTGTCATAAACTGTGACATTCTACTCTTTGCGCAGGGAAGTACCACCCCAAGTAGACGTCTCATGCTCCCCCATTTCTGGGCGGTCTTATTCCGGATATCTCATTAACACTTATGAGCCTCAGCTCCTTTCATCAAAATATGAGCATTAGCTCCTTACATCAAATCCATCACTTATTAGAATACACCTATTCTAATTTATCATATTATTCTCTTTACTTATTCATTTTAAATCTTGACTTTACCAAGTCCTTTACTAATTTAAAACATATCTATCATTTATCGAAATCACAATATTTTGACTCCTCTTTGACTAGAATACATGCCTATTACTAGTCACTTCATACTTATTCTCTTAGTAATTAGATAACTACTTTTATTAGTATAATATACTAACCGATACTTATTACTTAAAAAATCATTGTCTCAAACTTTATTAATACATATTATTAATAAATCGATTATCAAGCTCTTTTAAGTCATTAACTCATTATCTTTATTCATACATCTTATTTATAAAAACTCGTTATTTACTTTTCATTATCATAATCTCTTTCAAAATCATTAATCATTTAGACATACTCAAATAGTCTATTACTAGCACTTTCTCATCATATCAATCTCATCTTTATTAAAAACTTTTATTAATAAAGACTCCTAAAACATCATAGTTTTCAAAATCATTTGCTATGTACTCAGTAAAAAGTCTCATGTACTCACCTTAGCCAAGCTAACTCCAAACCGTGTCTAATAACACGAATCCTTGCTCTCCAACTTGTGAAATATCACCAATCTTTAGGTCTTCTTGACCTACCAACAATATCATCACAATAACTAGTTATTATCCATAACTAATCACTAATCAATCCATATCTACATTCCTAACCACCAAATTCATCCAACTTGGTGGAATCTCAAACCCTAGTTCAAGATTTCCATCAATAAACTCAAATCCAACTTGTACACATCGATTACAAGCTTACATTGAGTGTTCTACACCCATGCGTAGTCACCTTCCCCAAAGATGACATGGTTGGTTCCCCAAACCACCATTTTTACCCATACAAAGCTCACAATCAAGGTAGATAAGCAAGATACTCAGGAATACTTACCCTTGCTGTTTCAATCCTTCAAGATGATGAAGATCTGAGCTCTTGAGCTCCAAAATCGCCCAAGAATGCTCCAAAATCGGCTGCACTATGTGTAGGGTTGAAGGTGAAATGAAACCCTAGCCTACACAAAAGTTTATATACTCCAGACGCTCCGCGCGCCCCGCTCGCGCCCACCTCGCGCCGCGAGGTGACGCGGCTTTGCCTGCTGGTTGCCGCTCGAAGACCAACCTCGCGCCCCGCTCACGCCGCGAGCTCGGCGCGAGCTCTTCGCGTCTCGCCTCTGAAGCTTCTGTTTGGGCTCGCGCCTGCCTCGCGCCTGCCTCGCGCCGCGAGGGCTGTCTGGGTCAGTTTCTTGCCTTTTAAACTTGTTTCCATCCAAGTCTTGACCTATACTTGGTTACACCAAGTCCCAAACATCCAAATACTCGATAAAACACAATGGAGACTCGATTAAATATTTTACCACCTTTATTCCTCAATATTTCCATTTAATTCGTTAACCGAAAATTCCGGTCTTTACAATAGTCTGGCCAAAGTCGGTCACGCTACTACCCCCGATGTTGGATGAAGTTTCCGATTTTTATTTTTTTTGCCTTACAAGTCGTTTCAGCCGGACGTTGTCTCGTATCTTCCCCAAAAAGTTCTTCGTTATCCGAGAGTGAAATGAGGTCTGGGCGTCCCATTGTGGATATCTTCACAAATATCCCAATCACCTTCATTATTAAACTGTTGTATTAGGCCTACTAGTCACAATACGCTTGTCGGACACGGTTCAAAAAGTCAATCTCGTTTTCTCCACTCCCACTATTACGTTGTAAACGTTTGTAGATAGCATTGAAACGTTGACAATTACCGTTTAATGTCGCCCACTTCCCTGTCAACGCGTCTTTGGTACGTGGCACGTCCATACTCTTGTTGAACTCAACACGGATTTTATTCCAAAAAGACTCCTCAGATCGGTCGGCTCATGTCTCGCCATCTTGGGAAATAGCAACCTAACACTCTGCTAATAACATTTATTGTGTTGAGTCTCACCGACAAACAACACGATTTTGAGAAGATGTTGCAACGAGGGTTTTCCCCTTCAACGTGTTTTTTCAGCAGTTGTGTCTTGTGGGGTTGGTTGTGAGGGTTGTGAAAATATGAAGGTGAGTTTTATTGAAGTTGTTGAAATCTTTGGTTCAACATCGTATAATGTTGTTGTTGTTGGTAGAGTTGTTCGGGGGTTAAATCCAGCATGGAATGTTGTTTATTTATATCATCAATATTATTTAAGTGTAATGGGATAAACTTGTTGACCAAATGTAATCCTAATAAATATTGAACAAGTAAGGGTGGTGCGGAGTGCACGCTTGTTTAAATTTGTTATGATTAAAACACTGACTTAACAGGGGTTCGGGGGCAGCGCCCCCGATATCGGGGTCCAAGGGGCAGAGCCCCTGGCTGGGGTGAGCTGCCAGGCCTGCTTGGAAATTTTTTATTTCGGATAATGTAACGCCCTGAAATTTTAAATATTAAATAATAATTTAAGTTACATTTTAACTACGTTTTAATGGTCTATGAGTGACCGTACAATAATGTGTGACGAGATTTAATTACGTGTCATATGTTCTATTTGTGTTTATGTGTTTATGTTGAGCATTTAATTGAGATAATAAATGCATGACGTTTCGTGATTAAAAAGGTTTAGAGTATTTAGTTATTAAGCGTTTCAATATCGAGCCCAATGAGTAGGCAAGTTCGTGTGTGAGCTGTGAAGGGAGGTCGGCCTTGGCCAAGGCCTTCCCTTCTTATTCGTTTTCTTGTAGCCTAGCTCGAGTTCATTTTCCTTGTCTAATCCATGATTGGCCAAAGCTGTGTTCGGACCTGTTAAACTCCATCGAGCCCTATAAGTTTTAACAATTGAGAGTTTAAACGAAGTCTTTATTCGGTGAAGGGCTGGTTTGTTTTTAAAACTTTTGTAGAGGCCCGAGTTCATGGGTCCCTTGTGGCCCAGTTATTGTTTAGAGATTTAAGGCCCGAGAAGCTTTATATTAGAGGAAGAGAGCTGCGATTAATCCGAGCCCAATCCCTATTAGTTGGCCCGAGAAATTAATAAGCCTTAAACCCAATTACACAAAATATGTAACCCAAATAAACCCCTAATCATTGCAACACCAGTACACCACCATCGGCCGCTATTCATTTCTTCTCCCATCTCCTTTGTTCGAACAAGTAAGGCAGCAAGGAATCAAGGCTGTTGATCGAGATCAAGATGGAGCAAAAGAGCTTCGAGTTAGTCACAAAACCGAGTGGTAATCTGCATTCCCTTCTCGATTTTTATTCCATGTTTCCCTTTCGTTCATACCCGATTATCAGTGGGTTTCTTACATTGATCGAGCAACCTTCTTACCAGATTGAATAGGTGGAATTAAATCCCGTGATTTGTCAATCACATTCCAGAGTGGAGGTTGATCGAGGGCTTCTGTGTCGAGCTTCGGTGGTAATCTTCATCCTCACTTTTATTCATGTTCTTATCCTCGAGTATATCTTGTTTGCTAATCGATTTTCTTACGCCAGCCCATAATACCGAGCAAGAGATTGTCCCCGGGAAGAATCATGATCGAGCAAGAGCCGCAAGATTTCTTAGCCGAGTGTACTACCTTGCTGTTGGTAGTTCTCTTTCTTTTCCGTGGTTATTTCTGATTACTTTTTTTTATTTGTGATCGGTTGTGTCTAACCGTTTTGTGTAGAGCTGTGATAAACCAAGGAGGGTCCAGATTTGTATTTTGGATTGTTGTATCGGTTTCATCTTGTTGTCTTGCTCGAAATCTTGAGTCCTACAACTTAATATGTCAAGTCATTGTTGTTGTCTAATTGTGCAGATTTGTTAGTGTGAATTAAATCACTGGTTTGGGTATTGTCGGGTATTGGTTTGGGTAAAACCGTTATTGTTTTAACTAAACCTTTTAAGCAACCGAAAATTGGAAAAACCGAACCCATAAGGTTCTTCGTTTACTAAACCGAATGGCTTTCTCAAACAAACTAATGAAGTGTTTGTGAATATGAACTACTGTGATAAAAAAATGAGTTTTGGGACTGTCGGGGGTCTCGGGAATTAGCGGGTTGAAGTCGGGATTTAAAACGGGTTTTAAATTGACAAGCTAATTTGGGACGGAATCTGTTCTCCATCTTTGAGGCTGTTTTTTAACATACTTAAAATACGTTTTTGGATTTTTTTTTGCCCGAGATGGTCTCTATTTTTCTGAGTTCTCTTTCCGTTACCGCTGACGGCTTGTCAATCTGATTTACGGTTTAAAAGATATCCCTGTTTTCGTAAATTATCGCAAGAGATTTCCCTGGGCAGCTATTCTGTTTTGTGAGCCTGTTTTGAGGGCCTTAGAGTCCGTTTTTGGGCAGAAGCCACTTGAGAGTTTTGTATTATTCTGAGTCTAGTTTCCGTGGTAAAACTTTGGGACAAATCTAATGAACAGTTTGGGAGATATTACAGTTCGCGTTAGGGTGTCGGGTTCTGGCAGATTGTTGCGAATCGAGTCTTGAGCCAAGTTTTAATCCGAGTCTTATTATGTGATGTAGGATCTTCTAGGAACGGATTTGTGACCTTTGTACGTGCCGAGGACTTCTAGGAGCTTACGTTTAGGGTGATCTCACTATAAACTTGCATTTACTTTCATTTCATGATTATGTGCTATGTGTCATGAACTGTTATTGCTTTGAGATAAGCTTGTTTATTTGATGATGTGCTAAGTGTTGTTTATTTTAAATACATCCTGAACTGAGATATGGATGCTGAGTAACCGAGCTAAGTACCATATCATTATGTGTTGATATGCGTACATGAGTTATGTTTATGAGTTATATGCATGTGAGATGTGCTAGTTGATTATATATCTGTTTAGATGATATGTGTTAAGTATGAGATGGTTTGTTTTATATGAGTACATGTTGTATGAGTCAACACGTTAATAAAACTAACCTAATAACTATGAGATTTTAATTACCGATCGCAAGAGGCGACGGCGAGAGCCAACTCTTCCCATTTGAGTTTCCAAAGTACACTACACGACTGTCAGCGTGGTACTGCGGGGCACCTAGAGGACGGGTGTTGGAAGAGGGTGTTGTGACGAGCGTATGGCGGTGGGCGTACGTTGACCATCGTCACAACCCACGGCGAACCTAATGAGATTTAATAAAAGGCCTAATAATCGAGAATTGAGTAGAGTCTTTAGGGATCACTTATGTGGTGTGGATTGTTTGTATGTATATGTTTATTGTGTTGATTATTCACTCAGCGGTGGATGACCCCAAATACTCTCTCCCATTTTGCAGGTACTAGCAAAGGCAAAGAGAAGGTTAATGGTTGATGAGCTGCGTTTCTATTTTTATATTTATGGATTTGGATTAAAACTTGTATTTTGAGTCAAACATGTTTTGTTTTATAACCTTTAATTAATCCGCATTTAAAACACGAGAAGGTTTTATATTTTTATTTATGAGTTGGGACCTTTGAGTTACTTGTACTTTTGGGGAAAATGTAATATTTTATTGATTAAAATTTTTTAAATTTCCTCTAAATTATGGGATGTTAAAAGTTGGTATCAGAACTCTGGCTTGAGAGAACTGGGTTCACAGGGGTGGATTGCAGACTCAAGTCGAAGCACAAGTTTTTATAATGAGTTTTTCAAAAGTGTTTTTAAAATGAGTCCAAATCCAAATCGAGAAGCAGCGCATCACGACGACCTTATGCATCTAGTACCTATTTATGAGATTATTGAGTTTATTAAAAACGTCGCGAGTGACATTGATTATTAAAATAACAAAAGATAATTAACTTGAGATGAGTGTGAATTGCGTGACTATATATAGATATATTGACTATACTTTTCGTCAGTTTTCAAGAGATTGGAATAACACTGATTTGGTCATAATTTCTCTGGTACGATTTTCTCAAAACAATCACATATTCTCTGTTCTTGTTAACTCTCTGATATTAACCGATTGAAGATTTCGAATGTACATTTGAAATACTTTGATCTGAAAGTGAATACACGACTTCAGAAATTCCAAGCATTCGAAATTTAGTACGAACTTTCTAACATGGAATATTGGGTGCCATACCCCGGATACACCGACATTTCCCAATTTTGAGTGGACGATATATTTTTTTGAAATACAAATTAGCTAGCAGGATTTGAACAATCGAACTCTGTGATAACAACAAAGGATGCAACCAACCTCGCAACTTAGGATACGTGGACGACTAGTGCCACGTGGCATGATGCCATTGGCTCGTTGGTCTCGCCGGCAGGTTGGCGCAGGTGGCCACTCACACCACGCACGGTGTGGTGGCGCGCCGGTTTGCGCGGACGTGGCAGGGTTGGGGGTGGGTTCACTCTAATACATTTTATGTAGTCTGACTTCACTTAGTTACTGTAACACCACATTTTTGAAATTATTTTTTTATAGACATCCATTTTAGCATTAATTAAAAGGTTACAGAAGCATTAAGTTAGTTCCTAATTACGTTAGGTTTACAAGCCGTGCTCCCACAAAATATTACAACCCAAAGTGTTAGTTAAAAGACGGTATTACAAAAACTAGGCTCCTTAAACAAAACATTTATAAAACGTACGGTCAAACGCCCCGTCCAAAGCCCGGCCCGTTTCAAGCCTTCAAACCTAAAATGTATCAATAAGGGAAGGATTAACACAAAAGCTAAGTGAATGAATTACTATTAACTATGCTAAACACTAAGCACGTAAGCAATTAACATCTCCGATTGGGGTAACCACTATTGAGAGGATTGGTGGCCATGCAGAGCCCTAAACCATGGTCGGCCAAAACCACGGTAACCGATAGCGCTGTATCCAACCCCCCGGGTAAACCCCCTTAACCATGCAACGTATACAGGTAAGGTTCGAATACCCTGTTAGTCGATACACTATGCTCAGCCGTTATCCATCCGACACTGACCTCGTCCCGAATGTGCACATACTCATGTATGGTATTCCTCTAACACTAGGCATACATAACAAGTAGACTAGCTACAAATAACACCACGAAAAACGTCGTAGGAAGTTCCCAGACGCGAAACTAGAGTTCGCATTCGTGAACTAGTGTTCGCGTCGGGAACTCGCCCGCGAACTACTTCACGAGTTACACCCAAATTCTCTGTTCGCTTTTCACGATCGGGAACAGGAGCTCGCGGCGCGAACTCCCCAGACCTGCTATAATTCCTGCGTTTTCACTAGTATACCAATACCAACGAATAAACCGAAACCCGAGTTGTAGGTTAAATCCACCCACCTTTCAATCCTCGATTTCCTTAACTCACTGAGCTAGTATCACTGAGTATCCTTCCCGGTTCCTGTAACAAGTACACCGAGTTAGTGACCGATCTTGTAACGACCCGAAATTTGTAAATAAATAAATTGTATAAAAATATGACAAATAAGGATATATCGTTTAAAGAACGTAGGAATTGGTTTCGTGTCGTTTGGAGACCGTACGAGAAAGTTATGGGCGAAACCGGGTCGAGGCCTAGACCGAAAAGTGCAGCCCTGCTGTACGAGGGAAGTTCACGGCGTGAACTTTAGTTCACGATCGTGAACTCCCTCCAGGGATTGTTGTGTCTGGCGATTGGAGATCACGACTAGTTACCGATCGTGTAGTTCGCGTGCAAGGGAAAGTTAGCGACGCGAACTTAGTTCGCGTCGTGAACTATGGTCGAGCAGCTTTAAGTCGGGTTTTGGCTCATTTGATGCCATATCAAAACCCTAGTTTCTTCTTTGGCGATTTTCAAGCTTGAGGACTCATTGAGGTCGAATCCCTCACAAATCTTTGGTAGATTTCACCCCTAGTTGAAGATTAAAGGTATATCTTCATTCTTTGATCTTTGTAGCTTAAGATCTATGTATTTTGATGTATGGGTTTGAAACCCTAGTTCTTGGGGTTATGGGTTATGGTGATATAAGTGATGTATACACTTAATAGATGGTATATTATCAAAGGAAACAAGTGTATGGTTATGATTTGTAAGAATCTTAAGGGTTGGTTAAACCTAGGGTTTGGTAAATCACCATAATTGGGGGAAATGAGTTAATAAGTGTTATCTAGAGATAGATGGACACATTGGTAGTAGTATGTGATGTTGATAATCTTGTGATTATTGTATTAGGCATTTGGTGAGGTCTTGGAAGGTTCACCGAATTGTGAAGCAAGGAAACTGACGTAAAGATTACGGTTGGAGCATTTTATTGCTAAGGTGAGTACGTGTGGACTTTACTGGGTACATAGCTATATGAAGTATTTTGATTACTTATGATCGGTCTATTTAATGTTGTCTAGACTTATTATGTGTTGAGTTAGTATATATTATTGATAATATCTAACTAACTTGGTTGATGATTAATGTGATAGCCGAAGGCTTTGACTGGCATAACTGATAGAGTTATGATTAGAGATAGATGGTGGTGATGCGGGGGTGACCCCGGTCACTGAGACGGGTGTACATATGTTTGTACACTAAGCACACGGGTGCTACTAGTACGTATATGTTTACGTACTAGGCAACGTAGGGATCTATTGCATATATGTTTATGCATTAGGTTCGCTTGAGTTCCAATACATATATGTTTATGTATTGGATATGACTGTGTTCTGGTACATATATGTTTATGTACTAGATATGTATGCTAGGAAAGCAGGACCGATAGAGTCACCATAGAGTGACTAGGATGTGTTGGTAAAATATAAATATGTATTTATATACGATGTGATACTTGATATTATTGGGGTCTAAACCCATGTAGCTTACGAGACATTTTTGTGTCTCACGTACTCCTTTTTTGTTTGCTATGTACTCAGGTTCTGGATCGAGGATTTAGGTGCGCATGGATTGAGATATGCGGGGCCTAGAGTAGAAGATCATTAGAGCGGATTTGTGCTTAACCTTGGTTTTGATATATTTTGTAACACCAAACCTCATACTCTGATTTTCATTTCAAAGGTTTTTGTAAATCCGTGTTTTGGAATTGGTCTTCTATTTATGAAAATGATTTATTTTGGGCAAATGTTTTGTATTAAAAATTGAGGTGTTACAACTTGGTATCAGAGCTACTGTTTAAGTGAATTAGGTTGGATGTCCATCCTAGTCTTAGACTGTAGCATTAAGAATGTAAGATTCCTTGAGATCGATAGGTTGACCTTGAGACTTTATGTTAAGTTTAGGGTTGAACCTAGGGGACCTATGAAAGTTGATGTGATTATGGATATTGAGTCTTATGCGACTATTGAATCGTACAAGAGGTACTAAATGTTTAATGTCTTTCGTATAGTCTTGATAGAAAGAAACGGTGAACACTCGTCGAAGTGGGAAAGCCCCGGAAAACCGGGAGGAAGAGATGCATCATGCCGAGAGGGTTGAACAAGAAAGTCAACCATCGATGCATCGAGTGGATGAGTCGGAGGTTGGATCTAATAAGACTCAGGTAACCATGGCGGATCTCCAAACTTTTATTGATCAAATCAAAGGGACGGTGGCCGATGAGGTGCACCGCATTATTGGAAACCGTGAGAGGTCGGGAGGAGATCGCGAATCCGAGGCTAAATCGGATGAGAGAACCGGTGGTGGGGGCACCCGAGTGGAGAAATCCTCCACGGGTGGTTGTAGTGATGCTAGGGCACGACCCGATGAAAAAGATGGTTGTTCTTTTAAGACTTTCATGGCTTGTAAGCCAAATGTATATACGGGTAGTTCGGACCCGAAGGTGACTATGAGGTGGATCCGAGAGCTCGAGCGGGTCATCGGAAGTAGCAAGTGCAAGAAAGCCGATATGGTGACGTACGCATCACAATTGCTAAAAGAGGATGCTATGGTTTGGTGGGACATAGTCAATGAGACCCTCGGGAAGGAGGTGATAGAGAGAATGTCGTGGGAGGAGTTTACCACGAGATTGAGAAAGAAGTTTTGCCCCGAAAGGGATTTGGAGAAGATGCATGAGAAGTTTGTGACCCTAAAGAAGGGCGATATGACGGTCGAGGAGTACTCGAGGGAATTCATGGGATTACTCCCGTTTGTTGCTAAGACCTACTCCGAGGAGAGGTTGAGAGTGGTTAGGTATGCTAGCGGGCTACCTTAGGATTATCAATTGGAGGTGAAGAGGGCGGTCACGCTGGATGAGGCCATTAGTGCCGCCCGAGGTGTGGAAGAGGTGAACGAGGCAAGGGTTGCCGAGATGGCCTATGTGGGCGAGAAGAAGAAAGCCGAGAGTGGCTCGAATAGTTTCAAGAAGGGGAAGTTCACGTCGAACTTCTCGGGGCAAGGAAGTGTAGCCTCGTGCAAGAGGTGTGGGAAGAATCATACCGGCGAATGCCGTGGAGAACCGAAGATTTGCCATGATTGTGGCAAGACGGGGCATTTGGCCCGGGATTGTAGATCCAAACCGGCGGCCGAGGTCGAGTGTTACTCGTGCCATGAAAAAGGGCATTATAGCCACGTGTGCCCGAAGAAGAAAACCGAATCACTTGTGTCCACGTCGCAAAAGAAGGTGGAACCGGCGAAGGTGAAGGGACGATCCTTCCAACTCACCCGAGAGGAGGCAAATGAGGCGCATGATGGGGTGTCAGGTACTTTATCCGTTAACTTCTTGTCAACTTATATATATCGTGGAATCGAGTCCTACTTAATTGTTTGTGTCTCATGAGTTTGGTAGAAAGATAGATTGTGTCGATCGAATGGTTAGATGAAAAATGTGAAATCGAAGGTAAAAGGGAAAACCTCAATGGTAGAACGTATTATTAGAAAATAGGAGTTAGAAATAGATGGGAAAAGTTTAAAGACAATTTATTGCCCATGGGGGTAAGGGAAACTTGACGTGGTTATCGTTAAGGATTGATTGGGTATGCACCAAGCCAAGATATTATGTGATCATAGCTTAACGGTTGGATTGCCGCATGATTTGGTGCCCATAGAAATTTGAGATAAATTGTATGATGTGGATATATATTTGGGAATAATCTTTCCGGTTAATTATGTGTATGGAAATTTATATTTGTAGAAGAATTATGGATCGGAGTGTCGTGTGTGGTAAAGAAACAAGGGTCGATGTTAATAAGTAGTATAAATGGTCGGACCGCGAGGTCGGTGAATATCGTTATTAAGCGAATGATAGTATAATGAAGTACTAAGTCTTGGTATGAATTTTTAGTTGGATGAGAATTACAGAAATAGAAACCTAGGAAACGGAACTTGGATATTCGGCGTGAACCCGGATGAGTAATGTAATATTATTATACGTGAATGGTAAGGGAAAGAATGACTAAGGTATAGTGATACCTTAGAATTTATAAATGGAAAATAGGTGGGAAAGAATAAGTGTCGGGAATGGCGAATTCTGATCGTTGAAAACGGTTGAGTAAAGGTTGGCACATAGCCATAGAAAGTCTCGTGGCGGGGTTGATGGATTCAACATTAAGGGTAAAAAGATGATTATTGGTAAAATGTCATGATAATGGTATGAAAATATGTGACATAGTGTAGTGTAAGACTATGATTGGGAAAAAAATATTCCTAAGTCCCACGATGTGATGTGAAAAGGTAGAACATCGAGTCTTGGGCCATTGGTTGCTACGTCATGGGTTGCAAGTGTGGGCCGGAGTCGAATGTTTGACTCAAGGATGATTGAATTTGCCGGTGAATTATGTCTAATGGAATGTAGTGGTAACTACTCCGGCGGTGTCAAAAGACTCGGAAATTGTTAAGGGAATGAACCGGTTAAGGGAGGTTAATATGTAAGTGAAACGGTAAATAACAATTAGAGAATGTTACTAGTTACCCGCGGGGTACAATGCATGTGCATGATGATGATGTTTATATGTTATTGGTGTGACATATACATATGTTTGTATATGTGCATGATGATGATGATGTTTAGATGGTATTGGTGTGGCATATGCATATGTTTGTATATGTGCACGATTGAGATGAATGGACGGCATATGTGTGCACGGTAGAGATGCTTAGATGGAACTAGCAGGATAAATATGTATACTCATGTACATAGGTGCTCATGAACGAGTATAGCGAATGTAGAACCATGTGGTTAATGATGTATTACTATTATGATCGGTAAATGAGGACCTGGTTCGAAATGCGGGTTGCATTTAGGTCATGTAAATGTGGGGGATGCCTACGATTTATAGTATAGGAGGAAAGAGAAACTCCTAGTGAGCAAATTATCAGTTGATAACCAAAGTATGGTAAACTTGTATGAAATAGTGGAATATGTTGCGATAGGAGAACTAATTCCGGTAATTGAGAATAAGAGTTATGAAATTGATTTATGTGGTGCAAAGATGGTTGAAAGAAAACTAAGTGATGGTGTGAGTGACCAAACGTTGGTCAAAAATCGGTAAAGGTCGATGTGACCATATGTGAAGGTACGACTCTCGGATAATTGGGGAGAAAATGAAAGTGTGGAAAAAACGGGGACAATTGTTAAGGGGACAATAATGAGTAGAACCGGAAGTGATATATCAGTGATGGTGCCCGTGAGTATGAAATTGGTTAGTTGAAAGAGTATGGTTGACTTCACGTGAAAGTCAAGGTTGACCAAATGGTGATTGGTTGACTTAGCCAAAGATGGGCTTTGACTCTCGTTATGAACGATTAGTGAATGTTGAGGGCATAATGTATCGATTGTATGTATGTGAAAGGATTAATAGAATAGTTGAAATAGTTGTAGTCAGATTATACGACTTTGACCCGTTTGGGTGTTGTCAAGATTGAATTTGGGAATCGAGTATATGATTGTAGATGGATCATAAATTAAAGGTCAATTGTAAAGGAAAGGAGGATTTATGGGATCCTTAACGAGAAGGGAAATTGTTAAAGTATAGTTGACTTTGTTCTTAAGTCAAAGGTTAGACGATGTTGGAATATGGCAACTTGGTTGAAGCTAGACTTTGACATTTGTGTTGGTCAATTAGTTGGTTGTAATGCGAGGGTCATGTCATTTCTATGTGTATAAAATGATCGGTTAAAGGATTGAAAGTCTTACGGTCGGTATTGTGCAATTTTGGTCCACTTGGGTACTAAAGGCTTAAGATTGATTTTTGACCCGTTTGAATCTAACGGAGTTAATTGAATGTTTACATACATATTGTTGACTAATTCAGAATGAGAAAAGTTTGACGGTAATAACCACGGGAGAATGAGAACGGATACTCGGTAGAATGCGGATTTGAAATTTTTGAGTGATTCCGAGGACGGAATCCTTTAAAGGGGTGAATAGTTATAACGACCCAAAATTTGTAAATAAATAAATTGTATAAAAATATGACAAATAAGGATAAATACGTTAAAAGAACGTAGGAATTGGTTTCGTGTCGTTTGGAGACCGTACGAGAAAGTTATGGGCGAAACCGGGTCGAGGCCTAGACCGAAAAGTGCAGCCCTGCTGTACGAGGGAAGTTCACGGCGTGAACTTTAGTTCACGATCGTGAACTCCCTCCAGGGATTGTTGTATCTGGCGATTGGAGATCACGACTAGTTACCGATCGCGAAGTTCGCGTGCAAGGGAAAGTTAGCGACGCGAACTTAGTTCGCGTCGTGAACTATGGTCGAGCAGCTTTAAGTCGGGTTTTGGCTCATTTGATGCCATATCAAAACCCTAGTTTCTTCTTTGGCGATTTTCAAGCTTGAGGACTCATTGAGGTCGAATCCCTCACAGATCTTTGGTAGATTTTAGGGGTGAACATGGTACGGTACCACGTATATTTTTCTCATACCGCGTACCGTACCAACTATAATTGGTACACTGATTTATCTACCATTACCATACCAAGTTTAGTTGGTACCAATTTGTTTGGCTACCAACAATCTTGGTTGGTACAAATTGGTAATGGTATATACCAACATCACTAACTCATATGAAATTAAAAAAATTAATAACAAAAGAACAATGATATTTTATCATTATCGACCAGTTAAACATATTAACAAGTGTTCCGAACATAGAAACAAAATAAGCAAAATGATATAATATGTTACGTGCTATATAAACATAATCTAGTACGATAAAGTAACAAAAGATGTAGCTATCTTGTCGTAACTGAATCACTGATTTGTGTGAATGTACATATAAAATATTATATTTTCAAAGATGTTTTTAGTTTTAAAGTTAAAATAAGTATGTCTTATTATATTATATTAGTTTCAGAGATATTTTTTGGGCACATCTATAATTTAAATAAAATATCGTATATTTTAATATCTAATTGGAATCTTGGGCAAATAGGTTGCTAGTTTGTTATAATATATTAAACTAAAAATCATATAATATATATCTTGGTTGGTACGGTATACCGTGGTATTTAAAATTTGTGTATCATTACCGTACCATGATTACACAATTGGTACGGTACTACCAACCAAACATGTTGGCTACCAACATATTGGCTACCAACTATACTTGGTATGGTTGGTAGCATGTTGGCTGGTTTTGTTCGGTACAAATTTGACACCCCTAGTAGATTTCACTCCTAGTTGAAGATTAAAGGTATATCTTCACTCTTTGTATTTTGATCTATGTATTTTGATGTATGGGTTTGAAACCCTAGTTCTTGGGGTTATGGGTTATGGTGATATAAGTGATGTATACACTTAATAGATGGTATATTATTAAAGGAAACAAGTGTATGGTTATGATTTGTAAGAATCTTAAGGGTTGGTTAAACCTAGGGTTTGGTAAATCACCATAATTGGGGGAAATGAGTTAATAAGTGTTATCTAGAGATAGATGGACACATTGGTAGTAGTATGTGATGTTGATAATCTTGTGATTATTGTATTAGGCATTTGGTGAGGTCTTGGAAGGTTGACCGAATTGTGAAGCAAGGAAACTGACGTAAAGATTACGGTTGGAGCATTTTATTGCTAAGGTGAGTATGTGTGGACTTTACTGAGTACATAGCTATATGAAGTATTTTGATTACTTATGATCGGTCTATTTAATGTTGTCTAGACTTATTATGTGTTGAGTTAGTATATATTATTGATAATATCTAACTAACTTGGTTGATGATTAATGTGATAGCCGAAGGCTTTGACTGGCATAACTGATAGAGTTATGATTAGAGATAGATGGTGGTGACGCGGGGGTGACCCCGGTCACTGAGACGGGTGTACATATGTTTGTACACTAAGCACACGGGTGCTACTAGTACGTATATGTTTACGTACTAGACAACGTAGGGATCTATTGCATATATGTTTATGCATTAGGTTCGCTTGAGTTCCAATACATATATGTTTATGTATTGGATATGACTGTGTTCTGGTACATATATGTTTATGTACTAGATATGTATGCTAGGAAAGCAGGACCGATAGAGTCACCATAGAGTGACTAGGATGTGTTGGTAAAATATAAATATGTATTTATATACAATGTGATACTTGATATTATTGGGGTCTAAACCCATGTAGCTTACGAGACATTTTTGTGTCCCACGTACTCCTTTTTTGTTTGCTATGTACTCAGGTTCTGGATCGAGGATTTAGGTGCGCATGGATTGAGATATGCGGGGCCTAGAGTAGAAGATCATTAGAGCGGATTTGTGCTTAACCTTGGTTTTGATATATTTTGTAACACCAAACCTCATACTCTGATTTTCATATCAAAGGTTTTTGTAAATCCATGTTTTGGAACTGGTCTTCTATTTATGAAAATAATTTATTTTGGGCAAACGTTTTGTATTAAAAATTGAGGTGTTACAGATCCACCGAATTGTCAAAATTATCAAACTTAGCAACTAATCACACATGACCCATAAAATACACATTTTATGGTATTACCAACTAGCACAATTCCATCAACACAACAATTGACCATTTATGACCTTCTAGCAATTCATCTCAACTTGTTCATCCCAAACGGGCCAAAAAACCCGAATATGGCTATAACACTTCCAAGCCTCCATCAACTAGCACATATACCTTAGATTAACAAGTCATAATCATTTAACAATTCATCAAGTTCCTAACTACCACAGTTTCAAGGATCATACTTGCACAGCACTAGTTCATGATTTTGACCCAAATTACCCAAACACTAGCTAGATTACTTCACAAATCCATCTACACTAGGTTTTCACCATCCATAACTTAACAAACATGCTTTCTCAACCTAAGGAACAACTCTACCATTCAAACATCAAGAAATCCAAGGTTTGTCAAAACCCACCTTCAACATCCACCATTAATGGAGGTTGAAGGTGATTTTCACCAAACCTTGCCTTCCTACCACAAACAACCATACATTTCATGTAAAAGCTTGCATAAACACTTAAAACAACATCCATAACAAGATTCATCAACAAAACACTATGATTCATAAACCCTAGTTCAAACAAGAAAACAAGACCTACAAGAACAATGCCAATGAGAACAAGAACTTACCACTAGGCTTGCTTCTACACGAAATTTAGACAAGAACAACCAGTTTGCACCAAGATCCACCAAGAACAAGCTCAAGAAGGGTGAAGAAAAAGTAGAGAATTGCAATGGAATAGTGAAAGTGTTTGGATAAGGTTTGAAAACAAAAGAGAAAGAGGAAAAGGAGGTTCCTCCTCCCTCTCTCACGACCGGCCAAACAAGGGTGGGCCCCCCTTGTTGGCTAAAATTCATCTTTTCAGTATATGTCTAAAAAGTCCCTTTCGTAGTTAATTTATTTAAAATAGCAAGCGGACCCCAATTTTAAAAACAAAAGCATTTCCGGAAATGAAATTCAACAAGGAAAGTAAAGATATAAAAATCACATTTTCACTACAATTATATCACAATTCAGGTATTTTAACCCATTGGTTAATATACCACAAAAGACGAAAGTCTAATTAATTTCATATAGCATTTAATCAGATTATCATATAATAAGATACCTTAAGGTCAATAAACTACTAGGCCGGGTTTTGGGATGTTACAGTTACGAAAGCTTAAAAAATCAGATAACTTTGTTTTTATCAATCTTTTATTGTTTATTAAACATTTAAGATAAATATATTGAATTAAGTTTCAGGCATACAAATTAGATATTTGTTCAAAAAAGTTCTTAATTATATTGAAATCAAAATGAACAAATCCCGGTCATTGGTTAACAATAATTAATGGTCAAGGTTAATTACATGTTTTATATATAGAGAGTATTTTTGTCATCTGACACTCAGATAAATTTTTATTTTTTATATTGATTATGTTTTTGTTAATTTTTTTCATTAATAAAATATCATGTGATAATCACATGTAATTGTATAATTGATTACATATGATTATATAAAAACGTCACATGTGATTGTATACTTTGATCACATCTCCCACCTATATCTAGAGCAAGAACATGATTTTAATTTGATGACATGTACCAATAACATTGCTTCTTAATGATGACATGGACGCTGACTCAAAAGGCATAATAGACAATTAACTTCTTCTTTATAAGGAAACATATTCATGTCTTCCCTCGCTTCATTTTTCGCCCATAACTTTGTTTTTTATTTGTAAACAAAAAATTTTAAGAAAATCAAAGTTCTTAAAATTAAATTCTTTACGAAATGAGTATAGTCATAAAAATTTGAAAAAAAAATGTCATGGCTCAAACATTTTACGAAAAAAATCTTATGATCTAAAAATGTAATTTAAATTTATTATGGTCACAAAATGTAATGATCACAAAATGTTACGATCCAAATTTATTATAATCCAATTTTATTATGATCGAAAGTTATAATAATCAATGTTTAAAAATATTATGATCCAAAAATATTATAGTCTAAACATATTATTATCAACACTCACACATGAAATTGTTGATGATACTATGTTTAGCCTCGATCTTTACACCACATAATTCTTGTATACTATAAAAATGTCAGGTGTCACGCATCATATATTGAAGTTAAAGATAGATGCTCCTGTAATGTGTATGCAAAACATTGATCAGAAAGTAGATTTATGCAATAGAACTAGGCTAATATAATTGAAGGTAAGATCGTGACAAAGTTTGTACAATTTCCTATTTAAGTACGTTTTTCAATGACTATTAAAAAAAACCATGGGCGAACATTGTCACGGGTTGATTTGTTTGTCCAAATATCAGTATTCTCACATGACCAATTATATGTTGATGTATCAAGAGTAAAGAGAAACAAATGCTTGAAAATTATTCGTTGCGACCAAGATGGTAACTATACAAACTCAACAACAAACGTCTTATACAATTAAATTTTGTTTTCTTTTTTGATTTATTTTTACCGATTATTCATGTACAACAAAACCTTTAATCATCATTTTAATAATAGTTGACCATATAATTTCTTACATTTTTTTCATCATTATATATTATATTTCTTACAGCTAGCCCGCCCATTGGGCGGGTTATGAAACTAGTGTGATTATACAAATTCAACACTTGTAATCAAATATACAATCACATGTGATTATACAAAAACACCACATACAATTAAATTTATAATGAAGTCGTTACATAACAATAAATAAAGGGAACCAATGGATCACCTTGACATAACATAAGCCATTAATAAGAATAGAGGTGCGAGCCAATTAAAGGCGTTCCCAAATTCAAATTCTCTAGATATCACCAAAACCTAATTAAGATAACACGAAGTCAAGATAGTCTCAATTGACATAATCAGAAACCTTTCTCTAAATCAACATTAAAAATTAAAAGTTTCTAATTAGCGCTTTTTATACGACTCGATAGGTTACAAGTAGCAGTTGAGGTGTTGATCCGAAATCGGTTAAATGTTAGAATCAGACAAGAGAGGAGACGTTAGACTAAGGCTGCTGGGTATGGGCACCACATGTAGTGGTGCCTTTTTCTGCCACCTCATCGCCACCCCAGCAACCACACCACCACCACACCACATCATTTGGTGGAAATACCCACCACACCACACCACACCATTTTATTTTCCATCTCATCATTTAGTTTCCATTTATTTTTCACACAAATAATATTAAACTTCCATTAAAATTAAAATAACAACACATTAAATTTAAAATACAAATACTTAAATTTAAAAATAACAATACTTAAAAATTTAAAAAACTAAGAATTTAAAAACTACAATCCTAACTCGCTCATGGCTTTTCGGGCCCTTTCCTTCGCGGCAAGTAGATGTTCAAGATCTTCTTGCGTCATGTCTGGCGTCGGATGCATATTCAAAATATTCAAATTATTGATCATTCTTTGTTCGGTTTGAAGCGTCCTCTCCATTTGAACTTGTTGACGACGCATCTCTATGCGCTCTTTCGTTGCGTCAACGTGGTCGTTTAATCGTTTTTGAATATCTTCTCTATGCTTGCTCTTCGCTTCCTTTCCGCTGCATGCCTACCCGCTCGTTTAGCCTTGTCTCTTCCAATTGGTCGTTGAAGAGGAGTTGGGGTTTCATCAATGTCGTCGAATAGGTCATCTGGAAATTCATCGTCCCCTGCATAAAGGTCGACACGAGAACGGCCATCAGAAACGTCAACCGATTGTGAACTTTTTGAGCGCTTCGATTGTTGTTGATCTTTAGTAGTTGTGCCGATCCATTTTGGATCCTCTTTTAAAATCAACCAATGTCGATCTAGCTCAAAATTATGGCCCTTTTTTTCAACTTTGTATTGTTTCTTGGCGGCCTCCAAAACATCAAACTCGGCCATTCCGCTACTTCTTTCCGACGAGAGTTTGTTGTATATACCATTAAATTTTGTAACCTTGTTGTTTATGTCACGCCATTTGCTATTAAGACTATTGTCTTTTCGGTATGGCAGGACTCCCATGAAGCTATGAAATTTAGAAAGAATGGCTTCCCAATAGCTTTTAATTCTCATGTCATTCCCGTCCTTCTCGTTTTTAGAAGTGCCACACCAAGCTCGGCACAACGCAAGTTCCTCCTTTTCCGTCCATGGAAGTTGTGTGTCTTCTTCCACATCTTCTTCCCTAACTTCTTCAACAACTTCTTTTTCTTTCCTTTTCCCCTTCCCTTTCCCCTTTCGCTTGCTCCCTCCCGCTTGTGGTTCTTGTGTTTGGGTTTGTTGAGAAAGTAGTTGTTGTTGAAAATATTGGCCGGTGGGTGCAAATTGAGATACATTTTGTGAATATTGGGGTTGTTGAAATTGAGGTTGATATTGAGGTGCGGTTTGTGGATAAAAATGAGGTGGGACAACACCGGAATTTAGGATGTTGACATACGGCTTGTAGCTACCAAATCCTAGGTTCGGTGGTATATTTTGTTGTGAAGGTTGGTTGGGTGTTTGTGGAGAGTTGTTGTGTGGATCCATTGTAAGTAGAGAGGTATGAAGATTGGAGTTTGTAGAGAGTAAAATGGATTAATTGTGTGTGTAAAATAAGTGAATGTATGTAAATATATATAGGTAAATAATTAAAAAAAAAGTTTTTTTTTTAAATCCCAACGGCTATATAGCTGTTGCCAACGACTACATTTCGCCCAAAAAACCATCCGCCACACCGTTGCAAGCCGTGGCCCGTGGGCAGCCTCCTCCACGCCGACCCCCAACGCCGTGGGGGGGGGGGGGGGGGCGGTGTTCCGGATTCGAAAACGCCGTGGGGGGTGTGAGGTGTACACCACGCCGGGCCGAGCGTGATCCCATACCCACCAGCCTAAGGGGACCGAAGTGTGGGAAAAGGGATATGCATGTGATGATATGGCGAATGACGATAAAAAATGAGAAGGTGGATTTGATGAAGGTAAAATTCATATGTTCTTTCAATTTCTCGTTTTCCTAATGGCATAACATATGCTTCTTTTAGAATTAAGAACTAATAAATAATAACACTCCTGAACACTACTATTTTCTTCATATTTTTTATGGTTTTGCTAATGATAGCCTTTAGGGCTGTCACTAACATGCATAAAAAGCTTGTACATTGATTAAAAAAGTAATATTCCTAAAATTCAGGGGGTTGTCTTTTGTGTATTTTGCCTTCTTAATAACAACCCTAAGGGCTGTAATTAGCATTTTCCTATTTTTTATTATCGGCTATCGTTATCGTCTATACTACCACGGTACCACATCTTTTATCTGGATAACCGCATAAGAGTGTTAGGTGTGGTCACATAAGTGAAATGGCCACATCTGCGTCACCTATGCGCCACATCAATATTTCACATTTCACATTCAAAACCCCCAAATACCCCATCTACCATCACTTAAGCCATTTGGGCCCCACCCCTTTTATTTTTCTTTTTCCTTTTTTCAAAACAACTTAATATTTCATTAAAATAAATATTACAAACTAGAAATAAAAAATTATAAATACCGAAAAATTAAAAAAAAAATTACCGAATTTTTTTAAAAAATACCAAAAATTAAAAAAGCTACGCGTTATCTTCAACTTCGATTTCATCGTCGTCTACGGGGTATTTTGCGCGAATTGCGTTTTTTTGCTTGTTGATTATCGCCCACTTCCCCATCAACGTGTCTTTGGTACGCGGCACCTCAACGCCATTGTTGAACTCATAAACAACTTTGTTCCAAAAACAATCTTGTGTCCTCGGCACCTCGGAATCCTCGGAAACGCTTTTGACACACTCGGCAAGTAACCTTTCTTGTGCGTCGTCCCACCTTTCTGGTGCAACTTTTTTTCCCTTTTGGTGTGCCGTCGCGTCTTGTGGTTGTGGTTGTTGAGACATTTTTTGAAGAAAAGTATTAGAGAGTATGAGATATGTTGTGTGAAAAGTTGTATAAATTGTGTGGTATTTATAAGGGTTTAAGGTTTATTAAAAAAAAATTGAAAAAATTCGAATTTCCAGCCGAAACCAACGGCTAGTACACGTGTCCGCTTCTGATTGGGTCGTGGGTTGCGTCGGGTGTCTGGCGAAGGGTGGGGTTTGGCGTGGCGGACAGTGTGGTGGCGCGCGCCGGATGGCGAGGTGGTGTCCGGCGAGGGTGGGGGTCCGTGACTGTACCGGTTGCTCTAATGCGGATATCCTACTGGTATGTTAAATCTGGAAATGCTTTTAACAGGGGTATCTCCGAGATTTTGAGGGCCCCGTGCTAAAACACGAAAATGGCCCCCCTGAATACCAGATTTTAATATAAAATTTGGACTTTCTAATTATTTTTCTATTAAATTATTAAGTTGGCTTAAATTTTAACATTATATATATAAGATATATAAAAATTGGGCCCCTATAAAATATGGGTCATGTGCGGTTACACTTCCTGCACCTCCTGAAAGACATCCCTGGCTTTTAAGTCAGGTTTCTAGTTACTATAATGATTTGGAAGTTATTTACATTTTAGAATACGTTTTAATTATCTTTTATATAAATGCGTTACAAAACTTTTTTTTGTTATGGATTGAGATTAAGTTAATTCGAGATATGTAAAAATGTCAATGTGAAAAACATAGCTGGAACAATTTATTTTAGTTTAAAATTTTGGTCTTAAATGCATAGTGCTAGTAATCTTTGCAAAAGTCAAAGATTAATATGTAATGAGTTGTTTTGTTGACCTTCCATTTGTGGAAATACGTGAAAAGTAATGAAACTATAATGAGACTCTACAAACCAGTGAACCACTATATGCCTACAGTCTATATGAAACTACACAATATGTTTCTTTTGACTTATTTTGAAAAACATATGCTTCCTCCGATTTAAAATAAGTGATACACTTTTTTTTAGGTGTATCAAAATAAGTAATATACTTTAAAAAATTACCTAATTTGGCAAAAAATATAAGGATCCACACCCACTAACTATCTACTTTAACAAAATGAAATGACCATTTTACCCTTACTTTTACTTTTAAACATCATTAACTCTAATTTATTTAAAAAGTGTGGGACTCATTCCCACTAACCATTCAATTTATCAAATTTAACCATCATTATAAACTTTTACCTCAAAAAACGTGAAACACAAAGTGTATTATCGAAGGAAGTATTAATTTGGTTAGGAACAAATGAAAAGTAATAAAGGAATATCAACACATATATGTTGAAGATTCAACACTACAAAAATATGCGGGCCTTAAAGAGAAAATTATCCATACGATAAATAAAAGATGAAAATAAAAGCATGAAAAAATATCATTAAAATGTTAAGATTATATAAAAAACTTATATATCAATCAATAACCAATCCATACATTATAAACTCTTAATGGAATATTTGTTATTAATTATGAATATAACCAAAATAAATTTCAGTTTTATGATTTTTCAAGTTTCAACTTCTTTAGTTTGTACTTTTCTGGTTTCATGTTTTTTAAACAACTAACATGAAAAGATAGATGATATTATTTATAATTATTTAATCAATACAAATATTTAAATCAAAATATGAGATTATGAATCAATGAATTCAACATATTAATTATTTCATAAATAAAAAAAATAAAATATGATAATTTAGTAGAAAATGATACGATTATTTCCATAAAAATATGCCATCCAAACAATACAATACATTACAACTCTGCAAACCAGAATGATTATATAAAAAGGAACTCATTGAGTGGTCCAACCACAATATAATTGTACAATAAGATGGGTCACCCATAAGATATGGTAGCTTTTGACTTTATCCAATATGCATTTTCTATCTCCTTTTGCTTTTCATGATCTTGTTTTATATAAATGTCTTAACATGCTAATACCATATACTTTGCCAACGGTAATTAATTAACATCCATCTGATCTCCTAATATTAGGCTATCCGGTATGGGTACCACATATGGTACCCATATTTTTTGCCACATCACCGCCACCTAAGCAACCACACCACCACCACACCACACCATTTGGTGGAAATACCCTCCACACCACACCATTTTATTCCATTAAATTTTAAATAAAATAAAAAAGAAAATACTCATCAACCAATCAGAAACAGCCACGCATACCCCCACGCCCCGTTACTCCCCGTCGACTGCTTGCCGGATCCACCACGCCAATCCCCCACGTCGTTGTGGGGGGGGGGGGGGGGGGGGTGTTTGCCTTCTCTCCCACGCCGTTGTCATTGCCAAATCACCCTCCATTGCCGAATCACCTCCCACGGCGTTGGCCCATACCCAGGCGCCTTAGAGAGTAATGCACAAATGTAACTACACTAATTTTATACACAAATAATAGATTGGTTAATTAATTTAAAATAACGTAGTTCAACAATATAGTAACTTCACCAAGTATTAGGGTGCACCATGGTTATAAAAAAGGAATTATTGTATTTATGTAAAATAGTTAAGGGGTTAAAAAATATAAATATGTAAAAATATTTGCCTTACTGTACGAAAGTTATGTACAATCAACAACATATATGTTATCTCCAAAAACAAATTATTAATTATAAAATTAATTTAAATCAAGAAAACAATCAAGTTCTCGTTATAATAATAGTAAACATTATATTTATATGTACTCGACCACTCGTCTATAAAATATGAAAGACAAATTTATACAAAAATTATATTACATTTAACCATTCTAAAAATTATTAAGATTGTTTAGTATGGTGAATAATGTTACCTCAAAATTGGTGTGGTTTTACCATTAATTTTTATTACACTTAAATAATACGAAGTATGTGTTTAGGGTACACATTAGAGATAAGTTTTTGTACTTTCTACGTTAAAAATGTGAAAATGTAAACATTAAAAATAATTTAAAAGTTCATAAAGGAAAATTTTATATTACCGTATTCAAGTGGATAGTTCTAAAGAAGATACTCAGATCGGTGTCAACAGTCCTTCAATTGGGCAACCGAAGACTCTCGGATTCTTCCTACCATTGGCACAATACTTTTACTTTCACTCATTCGGTTTTTTTTGCTTCTGTTGGCCGAAGAGAACAGAAGGGGAAGATGTAGTCCCTTAAGGGTATTTTAATAGGATATTTATTAATTTTTTTATGTGTATATTTTATAATATGTGGGGTCCAAAAAACTGAAAAGATATGGTATTGTTGGCATGAGTATGTAACTTGCAATGTAAATTAGCATAACAATAATGTGGCAAAAACCTAAGATATTAATTGGTGTCATGGTTAACACTAGTCTCAGTCAATTATAATCCTCTATCAATTAGAATTCCACTTTCATTGAAGTTATATTAAATCATAATAATCCGATTGTTTTTAGATTGTAACAAAACCATTAGACTAATCATATTGATGATTAAGCTCATGTTTAGTTACGAGTACATCATCAACTATCTCTCTTCATAACTAAATACATGGCCAAAAATTCTATTGTGGTGACAAAACTCACACCACTCTATTTGCGGTTAGAGAAAACAAATTTTGTTTCGCTAACGAACAAAACCGATAGATCATTATCTAAGAAAATGCCTTCCCGCAAATTCAAAGGAATTCACCCTTGTGGTTGGAAAATAGAAGTTATAGAAAAATTAGCAATTGAAAAATTTTAGATTCCAAACCCGTTTTGTTTTGATCCGGGTTAACTTCTTTTTGTTTCTCTTTTGTGGTGTTTGTTTTCGTTTTTCCATTTGGTCTCTTTTTTGAAGTGTTCTTGTACATTTTAGGTCAGTGGATAGTAAATATAATTGATTTTCAAAAAGATAATTCATCAAAGCATAAAATACATCACCTAATATATAATATAACAAATATATGTTTCACAAAAGTCTGGTTATCAGAGAGACCAAACCCACAGGAAAAGTGAAAGAGGGAAGCATCCTATTTAGCTGCATAAAAAAGGGCGCGGTCATGAACAATGCTCGCGGTCACCGGTTGTCCACCATAACGTTTGTTCTAAAAGCATCTGGATTTTTAATATTCCCTCAATCCCACAAAAAAGTTCTTAAAGCTCATCTCAATTTTGTCCCACAAAAAAGTTCACAATTCTCAAATGCGAGGACCCACTTAATAGAATAATATTATTATCTCATACTTCACCACTAACTATCTCTTAAAGGTACTTTCTCTCTCCAAATAACTTTATATTTTAATCACAAATATCACCAAGAACTCCACCACTAATCATCTCCTAAATTTTTTTGTTCAAAAGAAATGAGAATTTTTTTAAGGAGGGAATATATTTTAAATGTAAATAAAAACACCACAAAAAATATGTCTTTATACCGGTTTATTGTGTGATATTATGTTTGAAATAGAGTGATGTATATATGCGTGCGGGACTACCGGATCGTGTCTGCTCCATAAAGTTGTTGCACTATTCACACTTCAATTTTTATTTTCTGTTTTCAATAATCTTAAAAATATTTTCAAATATTAAATCATTGATTGATGTCGGTAAGTTTCTGACATTTGTTCATAAAACCTTTAGAGTAAACTAGTAAATATAACTAACGCGATGCTACGAGGGTTTTTATATCATACCGAAAAGATGATCTATATTAGTATATGTTTCAGCTGTACAATGTCTAATTATATGCGTAGTACTCCCTCCGTCCCTTAATAAAGTTCCCATTTGTGTTGGGCACAACATTTTAGGAGATAATTAGTGGTGGGATATTTGGTATTACTTTTGATTAAAATATAAGATTTGATTGGAGAGAGAAAGTGTTTTAAGAGATAGTTAGTGGTGAAAGTATTGGTAATAATATTATTATATTAAGTGGGCCCCTTATGTTTGAGAAATGAGAACTTTATTTAGGGACAAAATTTGAAGGCAAAATGAGAACTTTATTTAGGGACGGAGGGAGTATATGTTATTCGTCTTATTGTATTCAATTTGTTTTTATCCTTAGTCATATACTTTAGTTTTACTTAGTGTAAGATTATGTGTTACTTATGTCAACCCAAAATCTTAAGATAAAAATAAGATCATATAATTAGTTATTTTAGAAATCATGTAGACATCGCGAATCAAATTTTATATAAGAAATTACTAATAATAACACTAAAAGTATGAGTAAAAAAATATTAATTATATTAATCGCAGTAAAGTAAAAAATTATTATATAATAATAGTTAAAAGAAAACAATCAACTTTAGTTATATAAAAATTTAGTAGTTGTATGTAAGAAAAGTTAAAGTTAAGGGGTGTAAATTATAATTTAAGCAAACTTAATAGGAAGGGTGAAAAAGGAGCAAAAAATGTGAGGACTTGCCAAGAATCGAGCTGGAGACCTCAAAATCAACATCACACGGCTTTACCAACTTGGACAGATTCACAAACAACATAGTTTCCGCATATAATACTAAAGTAGAAGAAAAAAGACACTAAAAGACAAAACTCGCTATTTATGTAAAGGTAAATGTTAGCAAGTCAAAAACTAGTCGGTAAAACTTAAACCAGTCTAAAAGATATAATATAAGGTGTGGCAAATAAAAGTCCATATTAACACAAAATTGTGGGGGCAATAAACTATTGACATTTTTATGAAATGGTTTTCTTAAAAAGAAAATGAGTGAAATCTGAAACATATACTTTTTGCTTAACTTTGATTTCTTTTTATAAATTGTTAGTAAAATGAAAGTGATTACTAGCTAGCATGTATTGAAAGAAGTGTTATTAAAACACATACATAGTCACTAATTGTAATTGATTTCTAAATCGAATAGATTTTTTATTCGATTTAGAAAGTAGGAAACTAGAAATCTTACCCTATATATGGAGCCTAATTTTGATGAGGGCTCGACACCATGGCAATTCCGACGATTCTGATTGGTCGTAAATGCCACACGTAATTCAGGGATTGGTCCACGTCATTTGTACTCATCACAGTTCGAATCTGGTACAGCATACCGTCTACATTCATCTGTTCCATATACGACTTCCTACATACAAGGAAACAAATAACTATCTAGGCGACTATTAAGGAAATTATGTCAAACGAAATCATCTATTCAAAGCATTCTTCTCAACCGCCATTACGATTCTCAATCGATAAAGTATGGCAGCATATTCAATCGAAAATCTCATCTTCAACTACAGCCGGTAAGTTTTACATTTAGGGTTTATAAATTGATTTGGTAAATGAATTAGTTAATTGATTGGCTGTGGGAAATCTTGAATTTGGATGCTTGTGGAGTGGGATTGTTGGATCAGTCGCCTACAATTGGTCTCAATCAGGCATGAAAACCAACATAAAGATCATTAACGCTAGGTATTGTTACGCCTAACTTTGTTCATCATTCAAATTTATAATTAGTTGTAGTTTCTCATTTCTTTCTTTTTTGTCATCAAATGCCTGATTGTATCATCTACTGTTCTCATCCACCATCGTTACGTGTTCCTCCAATTTAGGTATTGCTTTTAGTGCGAATTCATTAATTCGATATCTGTTAATTATCAGTTTTCTGGTCTTTTGAAGAACCTACGATATAGGTTCCTGTTTATTGAATTGTTGTTTTGATAGCTAAATTGTTTATGGATTGCATATCAGGTGTTTGATGAAATTACCCAAAGAGATTGCATATGCAGAAAAGATGTTATTTTTTTTGGTGATGGCGGTTAACAATATATTTCAAATTTATTAAAAAGATTATAGACTCCAATGTTGATGATAGAAATGCATATGAATTTTGAATCAATATTTATATTTTGAGCCAATAATTAAGGTGCCCTCTTTTCTTTTTTTCTTTCAATTTACTGTCTTTTTTGTTGTCCTCATTAAATTGGCACTTGTGTTTTGAATTGGTTTACTCATTGTTAAAGGATAAACAAACGTACATAATTACCATTTTTTTAATTTTACTTGGAGAGGTTTATCTGACCATCTCAAAAGACGTACTTTCTTTTCTACAAGAATGTTCTTTTTGCTAAATTGGTGGATTAATTTATGTAATAATTTTCTAGGAAATGAGATTTCATTTGATGGTGATGTTGAAAGTGATGATGATGAAGACACACCTAAGAAGATTAGTGGCATTATTCATATTGTTTTTTTATAAACAATAGAAACAACATAATGCTGCCAATCATTAATGGAAGTTTACTTGGTCATATATGTTTAGGAACTCTTTTTGAAGCTTATGTGTTCATGGATGGATGCTTTTTGTTGAGCTTTGGTTATATAGATGTTTCTAATGTCAGTAAGTTAAAAGTTTACTACTTACTGATCTTAACAAGTTCTCAAAATCATGTAAATGAAATAATACTACACATGGAATTTGTAGGTGTATAAACTATAAACTTCCTGTAGTATAGTAGATACATATTATTATAATACTATACATGGAATTTGACAAATTGTTGTACAATTATGAATTGTTATGTTATTTTAACAATATCAGTATTTTGTTATTTTTCTACATATATTTTGAAGCATGCCTGCCCAGTCGGGCGGGCTTTGAAGCTAGTATATATATAGAAAAAGAGGGCATTTTCCTCGTAGTATTGGAATGACGATATTGACACTTTGATCCTTTTGATTCATGAGATGTATATAAATCGTACTCTACTAATAAAATTGTAACACCATTCGGCGTCGAGTGTTAAACGCCAGTTAAAGCACATTTGGTGGCGTCAAACCCACATCGTGGGTGTAGCCAGACCACCACCGGCCTGTGGCTGGATACCATCAACATGATGGATGTAACACCTCAATTTTTAAAGCAACATTTAAATATCATTTAAACCAAAAATACATAATATTGTATCAACATCAAATGCCGATTTTACAAAAACGAAAAGGTTTCTTGTTCGAGATTATCAGAGTTTACAAAAATGGTGTTACAAATTATATCTTAACCATAGGATAAGGAATCTAATCATCAACACCGAGCTAATCTCAACAAGGCCTCTTCTAAACGGGCCCCCTAGATCTTCGATCCCGAACCCGAGTACATAGCAAAACACAAACATAGTACGTGAGACAAAATTGCCTCGTGAGATACATGGGTTTGAAACCCGATAAACAACTAGTCACATAATATCATTTAAACTTAAAATAATATTACTAGATTCATTTGGGTCACTTCATTACTTTCATCATTTGGCCAATGTCAAGATAATCAGAATGCCTCCAATCTATCAAGACCGTCATATCCACGGTAACCGGAATGCCTCCAATCTACCGGGACTCATAGGTATTGGGTAACCGGAATGCCTCCAATCTACCACTAACCTTAAGGTACCGTAATAACCGGAATGCCTCCAATCTACTACGGCCCTAGGGACATCAACATCATCGCCATCACTTATCTTTTATCATTGTGAGCCTATAGCTCCATCATTTCTCATTCAATTAATCGATTCATCATCACATAAGCAATTCATCAAAAATCATATAATTAACTAAATTACTTAAAGACTCGATAAAAGCATTTAATTATAAACATTTACTAACTATGTACTCAGTTTTGAAAGTTCACATGTACTCACCTTAGGCAAGCTTAACCAATTGTTGTGTTCCTTAAATGCCAATATCACTTCTCAAGATTTGAATGCCTCAAATCTTCCAACCGATAACCTATTATCAAAACCAATACAATGGTTTGCATTAATCATCTATACTAACTACATAATCCATGGCTAGTCAACTACTAGCACCATTTTCCCCAAAGTTACCAAACCCTAATTTTATAAATCACCACATTTTCGTGTATCCATAACATGACCACGTTTTCCTTGTTACAATACCATAGATCTAAGTTATATTACTTCCATTTAACCATTCATGAACAAATCCATAACTAGGGTTTATGATTCAAGCTTCCCTACTTGAATCTAATACTTATAACACATGAGGGTTGAAGATTTACCTTTGTTCTTCAATAAGGAGCAAGAATCACCAAGATTTGATGAAGATTGAGCTCCAAACGTCCCCTTTCACTCAGAAATCGTTCACAAACAATGAGAGGGAAAAACTAGGGTTTTTGGGGTGTAATAAATGAAAATTCCCGACTTTAATGCTGGTGTCGGAAGGGAGTTCACGATCGCTAACAAGTTCGCGTCGTGAACTCTGTTGAACACGCGAACTTCGCGATCGGGAGTTGGTCGGGAAGTTCTTCGCGACAGATTGCCCAAATAGCTGTATCGAGTTCATGATCGTGAACATTAGTTCACGCCGTGAACTCTCTGAACAGCCCAGGCTGCACATTTTAATCTTTGGCTCGACCCGATTTCGCCCATAACTTTCTCGTACGGTGTCCAAATGACACGAAAGCAATTCCTACGTTCTTTAAACGATTTATTCTTATTTAACAAATTTTTGTACAATTTATTTATTTACTGTAACACCTCAATTTTTAAAACACTTTTTAAATCATATTTTTTAAATAAAAATATTACAAGTCCAATGTTCCCAAAATACGGTTTAACAAAAACCATTAAAATTCATTTATCAGAGTTATAAAATCCGGTGTTACAAGGATAATATCATAACCATAGGATAAACGGGATCTACCTACGAGCTCCCGAGCTAGTCAACACTAGGCCACTTCTATCGCGACCTCTAATCCTTCGGTCCTGAACCTGAGTACATAGCGAAAAAACAAAGTAGTACGTGAGACAAAATAGTCTCGTGAGATACATGGGTTTTCGACCCATTCTCAAAAGAATTAAAAATTAATGTTTATAACATTATAAATACTTATCCTTATCACTTCTTATTAATTCATATTTCATCTTCTATTCATTTGACCGTTTAAACTAATAAGCTTACCATAAGCTTACTCATCATCTAATCACATACTTGTAAGCTATCTCCAAGCTTACACTTTCTTTATCACATATGCAACGGACCTCTCCGAAGCCAACTCTCCCGATATGGGACGTCATAGGTAACTATCAAGGTAATTGGGAACCCCCATCTTACCGAGATTCATAAGCTCTCCCGTTCCCGGGCCGTCATGCTCACTCATCATTGAGTGTCGTAAACTGTGACATTCTACTCTTTGCGCAGGGAGGTACCACCCCAAGTAGACGTCTCATACTCCCCCATTTCTGGGTGGTCTTATTCCGGATATCTCATTAACACTTATGAGCCTCATCTCCTTTCATCAAAATATGAGCATTAGCTCCTTTCATCAAATTATGAGCATTAGCTCCTTTCATCAAATTCATCACTTATTAGAATACACCTATTCTAATTTATCATATTATTCACTTTACTAAATCATTTCAAATCTTGACTTTACCAAGTCCTTTACTAATTTTAAAACATATTTATCTTTTATAGAAATCATCTTACTTTGACTCTTCTTTGACTAGAATACACGTTTATTGCTAGTCACTTATTACTTATTCTCTTAGTAATTCAATAACTACTTTCATTAGTATAATATACTAATCGATACTTATTACTTAAAAATCATTGTCTCAAGCTTTATTAATACATATTATTAATAAACCGATTATCAAGCTCTTTTAAATCATTATCTTTATTCATACATTTCATTTATGAAAACTCACTAATTACTTTTCATTATCATAATCTCTTTCAACAATCGTTTAGATATACTAAAATAGTCTATTCTAGCATTTTCTCATCATATCAATCTTATCTTTATTAAAACGTTTATTAATAAAGACTCTTAAAACATCATAGTTTTCAAAAATCATTTGCTATGTACCCAGTAAAAGTCTCATGTACTCACCTTAGCCAAGCTAACTCCAAATCGTGTCTAACAACACGAGTCCTTGCTTTCCAACTTGTGAAATGTCACCAATCTTTAGGTCTTCTTGACCTACCATCAATATCATCACAATAACTAGTTATTATCCATAACTAATCACTAATCAATCCATATTCACATCCCTAACCACCAAGTTCATCCAACTTGGTGGAATCTCAAACCCTAGTTCAAGATTTCCATCAATAAACCCAAATCAAACTTGTACACATCGATTACAAGCTTACAATGAGTGTTCTACACCCATGATTAGTCATCTTCCCCAAAGATGACATGGTTGGTTCCCCAAACCACCATTTTTACCCATACAAAGCTCACAATCAAGGTAGATGAGCAAGAAAATCAAGAATACTTACCCTTGATGTTTCAATCCTTCAAGATGGTGAAGATCTAAGCTCTTGAGCTCCAAAATCGCCCAAGTTTGCTCCCAAATCGGCTGCACAATGTGTGTGGTTGAAGGTGAAATGAAACCCTAGCTTACACACAAGTTTATATGTTCCAGACGCTCCTCGCGCCCCGCTCGCGCCCACCTCGCGCCGCGAAGTGACGCGGGTTTGCCTGCTGGTTGCCGCTGAAATACAGACCTCGCGTTTCGCTCGCGTTTCGCTCGCGTTTCGTCGCCTCTTGTCTCAACTCGAGATTCTCGCGTTTCGCTCGCGACTGGCTCGCGTTTCGCTCGCGGCTCTTGTCTCAACTCTTGATTCTCGCGTTTCACTTCTGGAGCTCCTGTTCAACCTCGCGACTGCCTCGCGCCTGGCTCGCGCCGCGAGGGCTGTCTGGGTCAGTTTCTTGCCTTTTAAACTTGTTTCCATCCAAGTCTTGACCCATACTTGGTTATACCAAGTCCCAAACATCCAAACACTCGATAAAACACAACGGAGACTCGATTAAACATTTTACTACCTTTATTCCTCAGTATTTCCGTTTAATTCATTAACCGAAAATTCCGGTCGTTACAACTATTCACCCCTTAAAAAGGATTCCGTCCTCGGAATCAACTCAAGGATTTCCAATCCACATTCCACTTCCAAATTAGGATCCAATAACACTTATGCATTTGATTGCCTTACTTGACTCCGTTAAACTCAAACGGGTCACAAACCAACTTGAGTTCTTAATACCCGAACGGGTCAAAATTTTACAATTTGACCTTAACACCTTCAATCATTTAATTAATCCCTTTATCCACATTGGGACGATATGACCCAATTAATACTACTAGTCAATTAACCAAAACGATTGTCAATGCCTAACTTTGACCAAATTGTCAACATTGTCAAATCCTTGACTTAAGCACAAAGTCAACCATATCTTGATAACTTCTTTATCCACTGGTGGTTCCATTGACCATCAATTCCTTTACAATCGACCTTACATTCATGGTCCAACAACAATCATACTCGATCCTCTATTTCAACTCGAAATACCCAACGGTCAAAGTCGTACCCTTTGACTACCATTATTTCCATCACTCCATTTAACCACTATCATACACATGCAGATGGTATAGTATGCTCTTATCCTTGACTAACCTTTTTAAACGAAAGGCAAAAACCCAATTTTGACTAAAGTCAACATTCCACTAGTTGATCAACCTTGACTTATGAATAAAGTCAACTTTCCTTGCTAAATTCCACATATTCTTTATTACCAAGGCATCGCTTCCCAAGCTTTTCATTTCCGATTTCAATATCTAAATTTCATTTCTCAATTGTTCCCTTTTCCCTCGATTTCGATTCCCACAATCGATTAACAATTTTCATTTAAAACAATACCAAATTTCTATCACTTTTAAACTTTCATTCAATTACTTATACCATTTATAATCTCCTTCCACCATCCTTATATCATACTTGTAATTCCCGATTACCGGCTCTAGAGCCTCAGTCATATCCAATTGTGGCCTAACCACCCATTATACCTCTTTCACCACTCATTGGTTACTAACAAACTTTGCTTCCTAAAAGCATTCCTTTTTCATAAACCATGAACTTGCAGGCATCTCCTACACCTACTTATACTTAAACACTACCCGTGTTTTCAACCCAAGTTCTCATTTGCCATAAAATCATATCAATAACTAACCATACGGTTCTACATACGTCAGGTACAAACATCATATCCTTTATACAACAAATTATACTTTAACTATCACACCGAGATGATCGGAAAGCCTCCAATCCATCAAGGTCCAAACTGTCACAATGATCGGAAAGCCTCCAATCCAATGTGACTCATACAATACCATTCTATCTTGCATACAATTCATATATGCATCATTCATTTAGCATCGTGCTAACATTCTCTTTCATAACTAATCACATTCTCTATTCAATTTACATTTCCCCATACCTCACATAACATTACTTTCTAAAGTCATATTCTTTTCATAGACAATTACTCCCACTTATACCTTTATACCACACGGTATACACATAATCATTTCTAGTGCTTTCCACCAATCTACTCACTTATCAATCGTCTTTAGTCGATTCACTTTCTCATTATTAAATTTCCCAATCTTTCTTTCACCACCTAGGTAACCACCATTTTATTCCATTATCCATATTTTACCGAACCACCCGGTCAACTCAAGTCAACCAGTTGACTTCGATCCACAACCAAACATAAGCTATCACACTTTTTCTAATGTCCTTTTTCCAATAATTAATTATTACCCTTGACTTAGCATACCATTTTTATGACACTTTATCAATAATTATCCTTTTGACCTTAGCATCAAATCCATCATCCATGATACAAACTTTGTCATGACCAATTGTCAACTTTTACTCAACCATTTTTTTTTATTTATTAAATTTTGACATTCCCGATGCTTATCCTTTCCAACATACTTTCTATTTACGAGTTTTGAAACTTCACTATATTTTTCATCATTCTTTTCTTTACTATTATCATAAGCTAATACCACATCACTTATCCTTATTCCCGTCAAGTGCTACAATTTTACCATTTTTGAACTTTTCTCTTCTATGGTTTCCCATCCATATATACTATCCTCACTAAGTCTTAGTACTTCTACGTACTATCATCCTTTTATTGAAATCATTTACTATTTCCACGGTAATATATCTTTTAATATCCTAATTATCCGCGACATACCAATCGCCAACTCACCCATACTTATACATGCCATTTCACCTTAGCACCAAATCGTGCGACAATTCACCAATAAAACACGAACCTCATACCTTAGATTTTATAACTGAGGAAAACTTACCACACTTTTGAACCTTTCACATCAACATGATTTCACGAACTTTGAACGGGATTCTTTTTCTTTGTTAACTCTAAGCTACCATCGAACTTCCTCTTTCCTCCAAATAAATGACGATTTAATGACCCTTCATTGAACTACATTCTCCACATCTCCAACATTAAATTCTCTTAGAAATTTTCCAAGTACTCTCTCGGGGCAAAACTTCCCTATCAATCTACTCGCGAACTCCTTCCACGACATCTGGTACCATATACTCTTTCCAAACTTTCACACCACATTCTTCCACTATGACGTCTTGCTTCAACAACTGGGATGCAAGAGTCAACATAACATTCTTCATCCTCTTAATATATTCTAACACTTGCTAAATTTCACGAATCTGCCAAATCAGGACCTCTGGTTCAGTACTTCCCAAATACGCATCCAGCTTACGCGCCATCAATGTCTTGAACGAACTTCATTCCCTTTCTTCCGATTCAGAATCACTACCCTCCTTTGTCGAGGACTTCTCAGCATCGGCTGGTTATCTGAAGACTTACTCTTCATACCTGAGTCGGAATCAACCTGCGTATCCTCATTCATCCGGTCATACGCAATCTGGCTCACATCCTCGTTTACTATTTCTCTCATTTAATTAAACAGATCCCGAATAATTCCCAAATTACCGGGTTGGTTTACATATAAACCGTAACCCTATTCATCATCCCCATGAGTTGTCAGAACTCAACTAAAAGTTCTCTTCCTAACCTAGTGGGGCTTGTCCACTTTTCACGCTTATCCTTTTACTTATATCATTATTTCCACCATTTCCAATTTCCAACGATCGACTCCACAGTCGAATACAATACTTGAATATCAAACATGACATTTCTCCTAGGGTTCGACCCTAACATACTCGCACTTTTTACGGTCTCAAAAGACTAATCATGGACATCCTATGGAAACATATGGTCCTACTTAGCATAGCTTAAGACTAGGGAGGTCAAACCTACCTAATTCACTTAAACTATAGCTCTGATACCAAGTTGTAACACCTCAATTTTTAAAACACTTTTTAAATCATATTTTTTAAATAAAAATATTACAAGTCCAATGTTCCCAAAATACGGTTTAACAAAAACCATTAAAATTCATTTATCAGAGTTATAAAATCCGGTGTTACAAGGATAATATCATAACCATAGGATAAACGGGATCTACCTACGAGCTCCCGAGCTAGTCAACACTAGGCCACTTCTATCGCGACCTCTAATCCTTCGGTCCTGAACCTGAGTACATAGCGAAAAAACAAAGTAGTACGTGAGACAAAATAGTCTCGTGAGATACATGGGTTTTCGACCCATTCTCAAAAGAATTAAAAATTAGTGTTTATAACATTATAAATACTTATCCTTATCACTTCTTATTAATTCATATTTCATCTTCTATTCATTTGACCGTTTAAACTAATAAGCTTACCATAAGCTTACTCATCATCTAATCACATACTTGTAAGCTATCTCCAAGCTTACACTTTCTTTATCACATATGCAACGGACCTCTCCGAAGCCAACTCTCCCGATATGGGACGTCATAGGTAACTATCAAGGTAATTGGGAACCCCCATCTTACCGAGATTCATAAGCTCTCCCGTTCCCGGGCCGTCATGCTCACTCATCATTGAGTGTCGTAAACTGTGACATTCTACTCTTTGCGCAGGGAGGTACCACCCCAAGTAGACGTCTCATACTCCCCCATTTCTGGGTGGTCTTATTCCGGATATCTCATTAACACTTATGAGCCTCATCTCCTTTCATCAAAATATGAGCATTAGCTCCTTTCATCAAATTATGAGCATTAGCTCCTTTCATCAAATTCATCACTTATTAGAATACACCTATTCTAATTTATCATATTATTCTCTTTACTAAATCATTTCAAATCTTGACTTTGCCAAGTCCTTTACTAATTTTAAAACATATTTATCTTTTATAGAAATCATCTTACTTTGACTCTTCTTTGACTAGAATACACGTTTATTGCTAGTCACTTATTACTTATTCTCTTAGTAATTCAATAACTACTTTCATTAGTATAATATACTAATCGATACTTATTACTTAAAAATCATTGTCTCAAGCTTTATTAATACATATTATTAATAAACCGATTATCAAGCTCTTTTAAATCATTATCTTTATTCATACATTTCATTTATGAAAACTCACTAATTACTTTTCATTATCATAATCTCTTTCAACAATCGTTTAGATATACTAAAATAGTCTATTCTAGCATTTTCTCATCATATCAATCTTATCTTTATTAAAACGTTTATTAATAAAGACT
Source organism: Calendula officinalis (assembly GCA_963853835.1). Taxonomy (NCBI): domain Eukaryota; kingdom Viridiplantae; phylum Streptophyta; class Magnoliopsida; order Asterales; family Asteraceae; genus Calendula; species Calendula officinalis. Next base: position 35,642,505 of record OY970825.1, read on the forward strand.
CTTAAAACATCATAGTTTTCAAAAATCATTTGCTATGTACCCAGTAAAAGTCTCATGTACTCACCTTAGCCAAGCTAACTCCAAATCGTATCTAACAACACGAGTCCTTGCTTTCCAACTTGTGAAATGTCACCAATCTTTAGGTCTTCTTGACCTACCATCAATATCATCACAATAACTAGTTATTATCCATAACTAATCACTAATCAATCCATATTCACATCCCTAACCACCAAGTTCATCCAACTTGGTGGAATCTCAAACCCTAGTTCAAGATTTCCATCAATAAACCCAAATCAAACTTGTACACATCGATTACAAGCTTACAATGAGTGTTCTACACCCATGATTAGTCATCTTCCCCAAAGATGACATGGTTGGTTCCCCAAACCACCATTTTTACCCATACAAAGCTCACAATCAAGGTAGATGAGCAAGAAAATCAAGAATACTTACCCTTGATGTTTCAATCCTTCAAGATGGTGAAGATCTAAGCTCTTGAGCTCCAAAATCGCCCAAGTTTGCTCCCAAATCGGCTGCACAATGTGTGTGGTTGAAGGTGAAATGAAACCCTAGCTTACACACAAGTTTATATGTTCCAGACGCTCCTCGCGCCCCACTCGCGCCCACCTCGCGCCGCGAAGTGACGCGTGTTTGCCTGCTGGTTGCCGCTGAAATACAGACCTCGCGTTTCGCTCGCGTTTCGCTCGCGTTTCGTCGCCTCTTGTCTCAACTCGAGATTCTCGCGTTTCGCTCGCGACTGGCTCGTGTTTCGCTCGCGGCTCTTGTCTCAACTCTTGATTCTCGCGTTTCACTTCTGGAGCTCCTGTTCAACCTCGCGACTGCCTCGCGCCGCGAGGGCTGTCTGGGTCAGTTTCTTGTCTTTTAAACTTGTTTCCATCCAAGTCTTGACCCATACTTGGTTATACCAAGTCCCAAACATCCAAACACTCGATAAAACACAACGGAGACTCGATTAAACATTTTACTACCTTTATTCCTCAGTATTTCCGTTTAATTCATTAACCGAAAATTCCGGTCGTTACATTTACAAATTCGGGTCGTTACAACTATCTACCCCTTAAGGAGATTCCGTCCTCAGAATCTCATCATAATTCACGAAGTTCGGGTATTTTATCCGAATCTCGTCCTTGACTTCCCAAGTCAAGTTCGGCTCAAGTGAATGCTTCCACTTGACCAACACCAATTCAATTTCTTTATTCCGAAGTTTCTTGGTTTTTGACTCTAGTATGGCTTCGGGTTCCTCAATCAATCGGTTCGGAGCATCAACCCGCAACTCTTGTAACGGAATTATATTTTCAACCTCACCCACGAACTTCTTCAAATAACTTACATGAAACGTATCGTGACCACCTTGAAGTTCGGGTGGGAGTTCTAACTTGAAAGCTTGCAAACCGACCTGTTTCAAAATCTTAAACGGGTCAACATACCTTGGGTTCAACTTGCCTTTCTTACCAAACCGCATTACGCCTTTCCAAGGCGATACTTTCAACATCACCATGTCTCCTACATTCAAATCATATGGTCTCTTTTTCAAACCCGAGTAGCTTCTTTGTCGATCTTGGGCGATTTTCATATTGGTTTGGATTATCCCAATCTTTTCATTGGTCAACCTCACAATCTCGGGACCCGTGAGTTTCGTCTCACCCGCCTCGAGCCAACACGATGGAGTCCTACATTTCCTTCCATACAACGCCTCATAAGGCGGCATCTTAACAGTCGATTGGTAAATTGTAGGAGAATTCGACTAACGGTAAATGTTCATCCCATTTACCCCCAAAATCTAGCACACACGATCTTAGCATATCTTCAACCGTTTGAATGGTTCTTTCACTTTGACCATCGGTTTGCGGGTGGTAAGCCGTACTCAACCGCAACTTCGTTCCCAACTCTTCTTGCAACGATCTCCAAAATCTCGAGGTAAACCTCGCATCTCTATCGGACACAATTGACAACGGGACCCCATGAAGTCTTACTACTTCATCCACATACAATTTTGCCAACTTCTCAAGTGGCATGGTTTCACGAATTGCCAAGAATAATGCACTTTTGGTCAACCGATCAACTATGACCCAAATGGCGTCGTGGTTCTTGCTCGTCTTTGGCAATCCAACAATAAAATCCATTGTTATATCATCCCATTTTCCGGCCGGGATTTGTAACGATTGAGCTACCCCGTAAGGTACTTGATGCTCGGCTTTTACTTGTGCACACGTGGCACACTTAGAAATATACTTTGCCACTCTTGCCTTCATCCCGGGCCACCAATACATCTTCTTCATATCTTGATACGTTTTTGTACTTCCCGGGTGGATCGAATACTTAGACTTATGAACATCGTTTAGTAACTCCTTTCGGGTACCCCCGAACTTGGGAACCCAAATCGACCACCCACGGTTTTCAACCCTTGCTTATTTTCCACAAAATGTTGGTTCTTTCCCAAACATTCTTGCCTTAACTCATCTTTTTTCCATCACTTCCCATTGGGCATTCTTGATTCGTCCTACTATACTCGAGACTACTTCAATACGTGTTAGCTTTCCCTTAATCGGCTTTTCATACACTTTTCGGCTTAAGGCGTCGGCTACCACGTTGGCCTTCCCCGCATGATAGACAATTTCACAATCATAATCTTGTATCAATTCGATCCATCTTCTTTGCCTCATATTTAGGTCTTTTTGAGTGAAAACATATTGAAGACTTTTGTGATCCGTATACAACGTACACCTTGTACCATATAAGTAGTGTCTCCATAACTTCAAAGCAAACACTATCGCCGCCAATTCTAAATCGTGAGTCGTGTACCTTTCTTCCGCATTCTTTAGTTGTCTCGAGGCATAGGCAATCACTTTCCCCCGTTGCATCAAAACACAACCCAAACCTTTATGTGAAGCATCACTATACACGACGAAGTCTTCCATCCCTTCGGGTAACGTGAGAACCGGGGCGTTACACAATTTTTCCTTTAATATGGCAAATGCATTTTCTTGTTTCTCTCCCCACACAAACTCACTACTCTTTCGGGTCAACAATGTGAGTGGTGTCGCTACTCGAGAGAAGTCTTGAATAAATCGACGGTAATATCCGGCAAGGCCGAGAAAACTTCTCACTTCGGTTGGAGTTCGTGGCGGTTCCCACTTCATAACCTCTTCAATCTTCGACGGGTCGACTTTGATTCCTTCTCGGGATACGACATGACCAAGGAATTGAACTTCTCGAATCCAAAATTCACACTTAGAAAACTTAGCGTACAATTTCTCTCGTTGTAGCACTTCTAACGTTTGTCTTAGATGACTCTCGTATTCTTCTTCGGTTTTCGAATAAATAAGAATATCGTCAATAAATACGATAATAAACTTGTCGAGGAATGGTTTGCAAACCCGATTCATAAGATCCATAAAAATGGCCGGTGCATTAGTCAACCCGAATGGCATTACCAAAAACTCGTAATGTCCATAACGTGTACGAAACGCCGTCTTCTCGGCATCTCCTTCTTTCACTCGAACTTGATGGTAACCCGACCTCAAATCGATCTTCGAGAAATAGTCGGCGCCTTGAAGTTGATCAAACAAGTCGTCGATTCTAGGCAACGGGTATCGGTTCTTAATAGTCATCTTGTTTAATTCTCGGCAGTCGATGCACACTCATTGAACCGTCTTTCTTCTTAACGAACAATACGGGCGCACCCCATGGAGACGAGCTAGGACGAATAAATCCTTTGTTGAGTAACTCTTGCAATTGGGACATCAATTCCCACATTTCGGTGGGAGCCAATCGGTATGGAGCACGAGCTATCGGCGTCGCTCCCGGGACTAAATCAATACGGAATTCTACTTGCCTCTCCGGTGGCAATCCCGGTAAATCGTCGGGAAATACCTCGGGAAAATCCCGAATCACCTTTACATTTTCCACCGTCTTCTTCTCTTTCCTTCCATCTAACACATATGCTAAAAAGGACGAACACCCTTTGGCTAAACATTTCCTAGCTTTAACCGCGGTCATAAGACATGACAAATGGTGTCGTCTCTCACCATACACATAAACTTTTTCGTTGTCGGGAGTCCTAATCGAGACTATCTTTTTCCCGCATAAAATCTTTGCTTGGTTCTCACCCAACCAATCCATACCTATAACTATATCAAAACCCGCAATTTCCATGGGTAAAAAATTCACCTTAAACTTTTTCCCGTCTATTTCCAATTCACAATTTCGACACATATGTTGAACTATGGAGGTTTTACCATCCGCAATTTCTATATCATAAATTTCATCAAGAAGTTCTAACGGCACATTCAACACCACAACAAAGTCATGCGACACAAACGAATAAGTAGCACCCGAGTCAAATAAGACCCGGCGGGAATAGAATTTACGAGTAGGGTACCTGAAACGACATCGTGGACTTCTTTGGCTTCATCTCGGGTAAGTTGGAAGGACCGTCCCTTGACCTTTGTCGGCTCCGCTTTCTTTTGAGCGGTCGACACCATGGTATCGCTTCCCTTCTTCGGGCATGCATTGCTATAGTGCCCTTTTGCATGGCACGAATAGCACTCGATTTCATCCAACGGTTTGGCCCGACAATCCCTTGCCATATGCCCCGGCCTTCCACATTTGAAACACGACTTTGAATCCGCCAAACATTCCCCCTTGTGGTCTTTGCCACACTTCTTACAAGTACCCACACTTGCTTGCTTAGAGAAGGTCGGGGTGAACTTTCCTTTCTTCACCGAACCCGAGCTCCCCTCAAACTTCCTCTTCTCAAACTTTTCAAACTTTGGCCTCTCATTGATTCTCCTTTGGCCCACTTCCTCCACATTCCTCGCCGCACTAATAGCCTCGATCATCTAGTGTGGCGGCCCTCTTCACTTCCAACTCATACTCCCACGGTAGTCCATTAGCATACCGAACAATCCGGGATCTCTCATCCGGATACAATTTGATTACAAACGGGATTAATCCCGTGAACTTCTTAGTGTACTCATCGACACTCAAACCACCTTTCTTCAAATGAACAAACTCTTCTTGAAGTTTCTCCAAATTTCTCTCGGGGCAAAACTTTGCCTTCAACCGTTTCACAAACTCATCCCACGTCATCTTGTACATCGCCCTTTTTCCCAACGTTTCATACAAGGTATCCCACCACACGAGGGCCTCATCTTTCAGTAACCGAGAAGCATAGATCACCATATCACCTTCCTTGCATTTACTAGCTTCAAGGACTTGTTCGGTTTCTCGGATCCAACGGATCGTGACTTTCGGTTCGGAGCTACCATAGTAGTTATCGGGCTTAAAAGCCACAAAGTTCTTGTACGTGCACGCCTTCCTTTCCCTCGGCTCGGGGTCACTCTCCTCTTCTTCCGTTGAAGACCTCTCGGTTTGAGCAACACTACTTGACTTGCTTTTCGTGCAGGGTGGAGATTCCTCCCGCCTTTCACGTGCCTTATGCTCATTGAGGATTCGGTTCACATCCTCGTTCACTATGTCCCTCATTTGATTGAACATAGTTTGGAGGTGTTCTACGGTGACCGAGGTGTGAGTGTTCCTTTCAACACCCGAATTTTCCTCCCCTTCCCGAGGTTGAGGACCAAACACCGGTTCGATGACAACGTTATTCGAATCTTGCCCTTGATCAAGTGGGCCTCTTGCACTTCTAGTTCTCACCATTTTGCTATAATAAGACATCAATCATTTAGAAGTCAATTTATCAAAGTAACGGTAGCATTGACCGTTCCACAACCAACATGACCTATTCCCTTAAGGTCAACCCTATCGAACCTACACTTAAGGTCTCAATAGCCATTTCATAAGTATCCTATGCAACCTACGGTCCTACTAGCTCAGTTTAAGTCTAGGATGGTCAACTCAACCTAGTTCACTTAAACTATAGCTCTGATACCAAGTTGTAACACCTTAATTTTCAAAGCAACATTTAAATATCATTTAAACCAAAAATACATAATATTGTATCAACATCAAATGCCGGTTTTACAAAAACGAAAAGGTTTCTTGTTCGAGATTATCAGAGTTTACAAAAACGGTGTTACAAATTATATCTTAACCATAGGATAAGGACTCTAATCATCAACACCGAGCTAATCTCAACAAGGACTCTTCTAAACGGGCCCCCTAGATCTTCGATCTCGAACCTGAGTACATAGCAAAACACAAACATAGTACGTGAGACAAAATTGCCTCGTGAGATACATGGGTTTGAAACCCGATAAACAACTAGTCACATAATATCATTTAAACTTAAAATAATATTACTAGATTCATTTGGGTCACTTCATTACTTTCATCATTTGGCCAATGTCAAGATAATCGGAATGCCTCCAATCTATCAAGACCGTCATATCACGGTAACCGGAATGCCTCCAATCTACCGGGACTCATAGGTATTGGGTAACCGGAATGCCTCCAATCTACCACTAACCTTAAGGTACCGTAATAACCGGAATCCCTCCAATCTACTACGGCCATAGGGACATCAACATCATCGTCATCACTTATCTTTTATCATTGTGAGCCTATAGCTCCATCATTTCTCATTCAATTAATCGATTCATCATCACATAAGCAATTCATCAAAAATCATATAATTAACTAAATTACTTAAAGACTCGATAAAAGCATTTAATTATAAACATTTACTAACTATGTACTCAGTTTTGAAAGTTCACATGTACTCACCTTAGGCAAGCTTAACCAATTGTTGTGTTCCTTAAATGCCAATATCACTTCTCAAGATTTGAATGCCTCAAATCTTCCAACCGATAACCTATTATCAAAACCAATACAATGGTTTGCATTAATCATCTATACTAACTACATAATCCATGGCTAGTCAACTACTAGCACCATTTTCCCCAAAGTTACCAAACCCTAATTTCATAAATCACCACATTTTCGTGTATCCATAACATGACCACGTTTTCCTTGTTACAATACCATAGATCTAAGTTATATTACTTCCATTTAACCATTCATGAACAAATCCATAACTAGGGTTTATGATTCAAGCTTCCCTACTTGAATCTAAGACTTATAACACATGAGGGTTGAAGATTTACCTTTGTTCTTCAATAAGGAGCAAGAATCACAAGATTTGATGAAGATTGAGCTCCAAACGTCCCCTTTCACTCAGAAATCGTTCACAAACAATGAGAGGGAAAAACTAGGGTTTTTGGGGTGTAATAAATGAAAATTCCCGACTTTAATGCTGGTGTCGGAAGGGAGTTCACGATCGCTAACAAGTTCGCGTCGTGAACTCTGTTGAACACGCGAACTTCGCGATCGGGAGTTGGTCGGGAAGTTCTTCGCGACAGATTGCCCAAATAGCTGTATCGAGTTCATGATCGTGAACATTAGTTCACGCCGTGAACTCTCTGAACAGCCCAGGCTGCACATTTTAATCTTTGGCTCGACCCGGTTTCGCCCATAACTTTCTCGTACGGTGTCCAAATGACACGAAACCAATTCCTACGTTCTTTAAACGATTTATCCTTATTTAACATATTTTTGTACAATTTATTTATTTACAAATTCGGGTCGTTACAATGGAGCGTTGAAAGGAGGCAAGGAAAGATTGATGATTTGTAGGACACATTTTGGGTTTTAACACGAGGGAAGATAAATTTAACACGGGTGTTAAAATCGTATTGAAGAGACAAAACAATTTTATAATACGGTATTAATTAACATTGGTACATACCTATTCTATAAAGGAAACATGTATTTTATCAAAGTGTAACCTACAAAAGGCGAATAAATAATTTTTAAAAGAGTTGTGTGGATTATATATTGTACCTTTTTGTAGATTAGTAGCCCATGCAATAACAAGCTAAGCGGGTAAAAATAACGAGTAAAGCTAGACACATTACACAAATGTGCAAGTACGTACCCACCCTATGCAATTGACATTCCCTCACCCCGAATTTCTCTATATATATAGAATTTGGAAGATTATTTAAGAAACAAAATAATTAATTATAATGGACATAAAAGTGAAACTTATGATATTTTAACTCTATATAGGAAACCTTTAATATAAATGTCGTAAGAAGTGTCCATATTTACATGCTACACTCCTTTTATCCATCCCTATTCAAGAAAGACTCCAAACACCGAAAACGACATGGACCATGGCCGGTACGGCCAGCCGGCGTTCACCTCCGGCGACCCAAGACTCCATTTTCACTCAACAATCCCTTCATTAGTCCCCGAAGTACCATTCTACATGCACCAAGTACTAAACCCTAATTCTCAACCACCACCAACACCACCTCATACTTTTCATGACACCACCACCGTCTCCCCTTCTCCTCCACCACCACCACAGCCTATATACTCACCTCAAACCGGATGGACAGGCTTTAGCGGTGGGATCAACTTGAACCAAGGTACAAACAACTATGCACAAAGTACCACTACCATAAGATGGCCAAGACAAGAAACACTTACTCTTCTTGAAATTAGATCTCGACTTGATCATTGTTTTAAAGAAGCCACTTCTTCAAACCATAAAGCACCTTTATGGGATGAAGTCTCTAGGTAAGTTGAATATTTAAAAATACGTATATGATCAGTTGGGTCACCACAAATTTGAATCTTTTTTAATCTTTTAATTTCTTTTCGTAATGTAGGGTAATGAATGAAGACTATGGGTACCAACGAAGTGGTAAAAAATGTAAGGAAAAGTTTGAAAATTTATACAAATATTACAAGAAAACCAAAGAGGGTAAAGTTGGCAAAAACGATGGTAAACACTATCGATTTTTTCGCCAACTTGATGCCCTCTTTGGGGATCAACAGACAAATACAAATATAGTCGTTGATCCAAGCAGCCAATCGAATTATTCTTCAGAATACGAAACACCGTCTTATGAAAAGAATAAAAGATGTGATTATGAGTTCAAAGAGAAGAATTTGATAGATGCAATTGAGGAGTCAATTGAGTTGCATTTCACAAAATTAATGGTTAAACAAGAAGAATGGGGAAAAAGGATTTTGTGCACGATCGAAAGTAGGGAAAAAGAGAGGGTAGCTGTTGAGGAAAAATGGAGGAAACAAGAGGAGGCTCGATTAGATCACGAACACGAAGCTTGGGCTAGCCACGTGGCTCGTATCGAGACTCGAGACAAATCATTACTCGAATCGTTACAAACCCTAATTAGGGTAAGATCGACTGCGATGGAAAATTCAAAAGAAAATGGTTGTCACGCACATCTTGATAAACGTATAGAATGGATTGAACCCGAAATCACTAGCTTAATTCATATAAGAACGAACAAAGAATGCAAATTTCAAAATTCTAATCAAGAAAATGTGGGGAGATTATGGGAGGAGGTAGCTTTTGAATTGTCTCTTTTGGGATACAATCGAAATGAAAGAGATTGTAAAGAGGCTTGGGATAAGATATGTGTCGATTTTAACAAAACGAAGCTGGAATGCGGGAATGCGAGGAAAGCGGCTTCTTCGAGAACGAGTGACACGATGAACATCGATGGCGAGCGTTCATGGGAAAATATGTAATATTCAATTAAGGTGAGTTTTTCTTTGTTGGTTGCTAAATTAACTAGAGGAGTTTATAGGACGATCCTTTAATCTTTATGTAACAATGTAGAATAAGGTTTGATGTTTGACAAGAAATTAAATGTGATTAATTTTTTTTCTAGTGACACATTTATGAGTTGATAATTATGACACTTGACAAACACCCCTAAAACAATGTTTTTATCTAAATGCAAATTTTATTTGATTCTTATTTTAGACGCTAGCTAACTTTTATATCTTAGTGTAACATCACATTAATAAAAGAATAATTTCAACAATTACCGCGCAGATAATTCTTGATTCTTTTTTTAGTCAACATCATATTTTCATTAAGCACGTATATTTTGGGTCTTAGTGAGATCTAACATATGGACTTATGGAGTGGAAGCGTTTCTTTCACTGGTCGAGCAAAAGACATTGTTTCGTTTATTATTATTATTAAAAAAAATTCTAGTTTTCCAATGGCTAGTTTACAATTATAAACAGAATCTTAATTAATATTTGATTACTTAGTTTTGTTTTTTTTTTGGAAACGGCAAATTAATACTTAGTTTTGTTTAATAACCTTTTCTAATATAATTTTATTTTTAGGACTATGGAATTATTGTTTTATATCATATACTTTTTAGGGCTTACAATTTTTTTATATTTTAATTAATGTATGTCTTTTTATTTTAATGTATTCAACTATTTGAATTTAAAAGATTAAAAAAAATCAGATGAGTCGTAACATTCTACTCTATTTTTCCAGCAAAATTGTTTTCACGAAAACACTATCAAAACAATTTCACCAGTCTCTGTACTCTCGCGAAATAGACAACTGGGACTTTTAATTATAAGCTTACGTTCATGGACAAATTTTACTTAAAATAATGCATTCTAATGCAATATTACAAAGTACAAGTGACATTCATATATGCAAATTACTATTTATTTTATGTGTACTGCAAAAGTTGTGTCCTGCCCAGATGACAAAGAATCACAGGTATCTCCATAGCAAGTCGCAACTCTGATTACTGAAATATCCTTAGATATAGAATATATTAAAGCTTTTTTTGAGCCAATCAGATAAACTAACATTTAATACCTTTATATTTTAACCAACTAAAGAATAAAGACAAATAAAATAAAAAAATATCACATTTCCTCCGACATTATGAGTTAAATATGATATAATTCTGATACTTCTATATAATTCACCAAGTAATAGTCGAAACTATTTGTAATCGCTCCTTCCCATCACCTTGTATATGAATACTACCAAACCATGAAATCTGATCCGAATGAGAAATTGCTTCCGGAATATAAATATGGCATCATACACGAATTAAACTCCAAATATTTAAAATCACGTCATATGTATAAAATAAATAATCAATTAATTTCATAATATTTGAACAGGGATCGTATTTGCTAATATATAACCTCGTATTGAAGATCTTAAAAAATTTAATGTAGTTTGTATGTTTGAACTTTCAACCGTCCTAAACAACGTCGTTTTGCGTGTACGTAGAAAATCCGTCACATACACGCAACACAGAAAAACACCAAGACACGAAGTTGTGGGCACTCAAAATCGAATGACTTGTCGTTTCCGTTCTCCTGTTACATGTCCTTATCAATTTTCCCATACTACGTCAACTTTATTAATTATGACCAATTTTACGTACAAGCATAATTTATCTATTCCATTTTCCTTTTACACCTACTTATCAGGTCGTTATTAGGCTCATGAACCTAATTGATTTTCATTAAATTACGTACCCTTGACATTTTATATACATATTTATGTCAAGATCGAATAACTCAATAAGTTATTGAATCACATATCTACTAACAAAGAGAAGTTACAACGAATTAACACTCTTGTTATTGATTAAGAACAATGAATAACTATAGTTTATACGAAGAACAATAAGAACACAATGAAAAGCATAAAAACACTAAATCAATCCATACTTGATGTTGGATGATGATTTTAGATGAAAAAGATGAAGAACAATATTAGGGTTTTAGAGAGAGAATTAAGAGAGAAGGTGAGAGAACAATAGCTGGAATTTGGAATTGATTAATGGGTAAAGTTGAGGAATTAAGCCTTACACTTTGGTTTATATACCATGGCTTAATTCCTTGATTAATTAAAGACTAATTCTAATCTTAACTAAACTATTATACAATGTTACCATATACCTCCTAGACTATTCTTTACAACTATTTAGTACCTAACAATCTCCCCCTTTGTAACAATAGTCTAGGTTGCATATCTTTGAAGTCTTCCTTGTTTGTAAAGCTGGAGCTGAATGTTAAACCTTTGTGCAGTTTTGTTGAAGAATCAACATCAGCTTTTGACCATCGGTGATAGATATACTTTTAATTGGCTTCTCACCCAATATAAAGTCTTCCAGAAGACTTCATGCAAATCGACGGAATGTAGACCCATAGATAGAGCGGTTAGCAGCGGAAGTCCTTTCTTGAAGTTGTGGTGTTTGTCGATTTGTTGTTGATCCTTGGTTCCTGATGTTTGTTGAAGTTGAAGCAGTGCGGAATATTGATATGATTTGGATTGTCTGACCATTGTTGTTAATGTTGGAGTACGGTCATAGAATCCCTTGTCTGATGTATTGACTGTTGTTGATAAGATTGGAGTACAGTCATCAGATCCTCTATCAGACATAGTGACTGTTGTTGATAGGAGTGGAGTACGGTCGTCTGATCTTCGCACGAGAAGGTATCAGGGTAACCCAGGATCACATAGATTGCATGTTGGCACAGCAGTTACAGAAACTGCGTGACCTACGTTCAGTGTTGGCATTGATGTTAGCACTGGTAGGATTTCCATTCAATCATCGTGGAATACCAATATTTTTTGTATCACTATGAATATTCCGGCAATATCCCAAAGATATGCTTGGTAGAGTGCCTGTGTCCTAGAGAGATTTAAATCGGTTCTAGACTCTATAAGTGGACAAATGAAGGCGAGGACTGGAGGTGGGTCCTCTTTTTCAATATCAACGATCTCCAAATGAGATGTCGATAGTGGATGTGGTTATCTCCGTGTTTTTGAAACAAGTACTTTTTGTACTTGAGTGGTCAGTGGGGGTTGTGCATTGCATCACTGGGTCCATGATGTCTTAATCAGAAAGCAACATATGCAATCCGATATAGATGAGGTTACCCGGTCATTTGTTCGGTTCAGGGAGTGTTTTCCGTTTTCTTTAACCCTTTCACACACGCTCCTCACTCAACTCACTTTTTCATTTTCAACCACACCCTCATTTTTGTTTTTACCATGTGATAAGCTGATTTGCACCCCATACTTCATACCCCCTCTTAATTTTTACCTCAGCGCACCCCAATCAAGATCCCATGATACTTGATTCTGCTCACCTTGACCTAGGGACCCTCACTTTTTAGTTCCTATATTGTCGGTGGCTCCGGGGAAGATCATGCTGGGTTTAGCAGATCATAGGAGTAATTTGAGAGTGGACTATTACGCTCATGTGCATTTTAATCAGCTTTCAAAAGATGTTGCATTTTAAGAGTTCACATGGATTTTTCTTCGGAATTTTATGTGTTTCAGGTATAAGTTGTTGCCTGAAAGAGTGATAGATGTTACGGCACAACAACTTGTTCTTTTTAGGTAACACTGGACTCACATAGAGTATCCGTTAGCACACGGTATGAATCTGTAGTCGTTTGCACAACCGTTGATTCAAATGTGTGACCTGCGTTTAGATTTGGCGTGATTTTAGCTCTAGCAGGATTTCCACTCGATCCTCGTGAAACATCAGATTGTGATGCCACTACAAGTGTTCCGATGGATTCACTGAGATCCATTTTTTTAGTGCAAATGTCCTATATTGGAAGGTTCTTGAGGGTGAGAACTAGACACACTGTGCATACAAATGAGACGTAACCCGGGGCAGGAGGTTATATTTTCAATACCGATAAACTCCAAATGAGCAGTCAGTAGATTATGTGCTACGTCCCCTTATGAAATGAAACAAATTCCAGTTGGGAGGAATTTGAGTGGTTGGTGATGGTGTGCATTTGTTTTACTGGGCGAGTAAAGTCTTGTGAAATATTCAACGCATGAATGATCACCTTTTTGTGTGGTTGCCCGGTTTATTTTGTGGTTCGGATGCACTCAAAGGTGTGTTTTCTTAGATTTATCATGTTTTTCACATCACCTTGCACTCACCTAGTTCTATACCCTAGACGTATACTCTCACATTTACCAGTTGGCTGAGATATTTCCCTGGGATAGGTTAGGCCGGATCTGGCAAACCATGGGAAGGTATTGTCTTTATGAAAATATTTTTCGTTTGTTTATTCATGTTGGGTATTTTTGTTTTGATTTTTCTAAAGTTTCTCCCCCTAGAAATAGTAATTCTTCCCCTGGAATTAGTATTTCTCCTCCTCGACAGATCAAAAGTAAGAAAAAGTTTTGAGATTTGAAGACGTACCTTAAACATCGTCGGAGGGTTAGAAGAGAGTTTTTTGCATTTGAAGGATGATCTGAGGTTGTTGTTGGTTGGTTTCTTATAGTACTTGTTGTTATAGGATGAAATGAGAGCCAAAGGTTGACGAACTGAGTCGATTTCATCCTGTGTCCCCGCAGGGATCAGAGTTTCTGGTTCTTCATTTACCACTTCTTTTGTTTGTGCTGCAACCATTGCTTCGTTGATACCTTTGTTGAGAGCCAGATTTTGTTTGGCCAACATTGCTAGGGTGTCTGCAGTATCTTGCCTAGTTTTGGCGATTCCCCTCACCATAGGCTCGTTTTGATGTAGGTACTCATATAGTTCATGAATATCTATGAAGCTTAGATCCTTGTGCTGCATCGCACTGTTTCCAAACATCTCCCACTCCGGTAGTAGGGATTGGATAAATTTGATGTTAATCTCAAGCTTCTCTTTGATGAGTTTGTTCTTTCTGAGATCATTGAGCATGTTGCAGAATCTGAGGTAGGTTTGCTCCAGTTCTTCTCCCGGGGTAGCTTTGAATTGACCATAGGTGTTTAGGGTGGAAACCATCTTTGCTTTGTTACCCAGGTTGGTACCCTCCATTTGCTTTTGGATCTCATCCCAAAGCTCTTTACCCGTGCCGAAACTATCAAGGATGCTGTAGATTTCATTCGTTATGCCCTGTAGCATATAGGAGTGTGCGTACACATCAGCCCTAGCCCTATCCTTTTGCTCTTGGGTGTATTCCGCCGTGGGAATTTCGATTACACCTCCAGATATTGCTGGTTCAGTGTTTGGGGCTGGAGCCAATGCACGATAGAACTTAGCAGGTCCGGTTGTGAGGGAGTCTAGGATATCTGGACCGGCATGTTGGCTCAGGATGAAATGGAGAAACCGTTTCTTCCATTGACCGTATTCTCCTCGGTAGAGAACAGGTGGTTTTGTGTCTGAACCAATGGACAAGGCGTCCTTGGAAGTCATTTCTTAGTGGTAAGAACAACGACCGCACAAAGATTAAGTTTGAAAAACAAAAGAAGTTCGGGCCGAAGACTTTTGTAGAAGTTCAGGCCGAAGATTGAAAGAAGTTCGTGCCGAAGATTGAAAGGAGTTCGAGCCGAAGTTTGAAAGAAGTTCGAGCCGAAGTTTGAGTATAGTTCGGGCCGAAGATTGATTATAGTTCGGGCCGAAGATTTGGTGATGTTCGAGCCGAAGTTTGGGTATAGTTCGGGCCAAGGATTGATTGAAGTTCGAGCCGAAGTTCGGGTGATGTTCGAGCCGAAGTTTGTTCTGATGTTCGGGCCGAACTTAAAGATGAGTTCGGGCGAACTTGTTACTGTTCTCGGGCCGAACAAGTTCTTGAGCAGAACAGTTATGAACAGCCTCAAAAAAACCCACTAATTTGATCCTAAAATGCTCGTTTCTTACCCAAATTCTTTTATTCTTTTTGCAAACTGACCCAAAACCTTTTTCCTTCAATCCATTACTACAATCTTACTCAAAAACAAGCTAGATCTAATGGAAAATTTGAATTTTAATGGTTTTTGAAGCTTTAATGGTTTTTGCTAAAAATCCAAATTCTTCATCAGAATGGATTGGATTCGATCCTAACTCGATTCTAAGCTTAATATATTAACAAAATGAAGCTATTCAATCTATAAGAACAAGAATTAGTACCTTGAATCCGATTTTTTAACTTAAACCCCTTTTTCTTCAAAAACCTTGAAAAACCCTCTTGATCTTCTGATTTTAACACCAAGTGATGGAAATGGATCGTTTTAAAGTTGAAATTATGCTCTGATACCAATTGAAAAGCATAAAAACACTAAATCAATCCATACTTGATGTTGGATGATGATTTTAGATGAAAAAGATGAAGAACAATATTAGGGTTTTAGAGAGAGAATTAAGAGAGAAGGTGAGAGAACAATAGCTGGAATTTGGAATTGATTAATGGCTAAAGTTGAGGAATTAAGCCTTACACTTTGGTTTATATACCATGGCTTAATTCCTTGATTAATTAAAGACTAATCCTAATCTTAACTAAACTACTATACATTGTTACCATATACCCCGTAGACTATTCTTTACAACTATTTAGTACCTAACACACAGTTATCACAAAAAGCTTCAATGGATATTAATAATCGATAATACACACGTATATTTACAATTCGTAAGGAACTATATATAATAGTCATTGAAGCCTTTTACCCTAGTTATTATAGGACTAGATTACAATTCGAATTACAAAAGATAAACATTCTAAACTAACTATGCTAGAATCTCGGACACGATCAACACCATATATAGACATCAGTAGTATTTGCCATCGTCACTAGTATAACTAAGATCAGTAGTATCTTTGTAATTCTGCCCCATCAGTACTAACCCTTGTAGCAACATCAAGTCTTTGTCAGTACCAACTGCAGCATCAGTAATAGATAGTTTATATCCCAACAATTTACATATTTATCTTTTGTATACACAAAAGAATAAAAAATAAAGAGTAAATTACATGAATGGTCCATGTGGTTTGTCAACAGTTTTGAATTTGGTACCTAACTTTCAGAAACTACACCTGTGGTCACTATGGTTTGGACTCCGTATTGCTTTTGGTCCAAAATCCTAACAGATGTTAAATTGGGCTGTTAAATATTTTAAAGTGACCAAAATGGACTTTACTTTATATTTTTTTCATTTAATTTTAGTTTTTAATGGTTTACCTTCAACTAGCCCCACGCCCACTCCAACCATTGCCATCATCTTCATGAACTCAAAGTTAAAGCCGAAACCTTTAATCGCCAAACCACAATCAAAACAAAACCTGATTGTTGTTAATTTTTTTACAAGATTAAAAAGCAAGTTCAATTTTTTCTAAGGTTTTGATGGTTCAGTGTTAAAAAGAAGAAAGAGATAAGACTATTTCTTTTGAACAAAATGAAAACCAAATCGAACATCAAATTTTAAATCTTTGACCACCTCAAATCAACAGAGTAATAGAAAGAATTAATTAAAGATAATCCTAGAAAAAGATGAAATTGGGCAACGTGATTTTTACCGAAAGTCAAAATTAAAAGAAACCCACCTCAACTTGGTATTCGTGTTTCTCACCAGAAGCATCAGTTGCTTCTTTTTCAGCAACAGCAGAAGCATCACACCTTAATGCTGACAAGTCAATGCTGATTCCGTTAATGCTGATTCCGTTAGTGCTGACTCCGTTAGTGCTGATCAGTTAGTGTTGATTTCGTTAGTGCTGCTCCGTTAATTCAACGACCTGAAACTTTGTAATACATAAATTTTATAAAAATATGATAAATAAGGATAAATCGTTAAAACACGTGGGAATTGGTTTCGTGTCATTTGGACATCATTTGATATGGTTAAGGTCGAAAACGGGTCGAAAGTTAGACCAAATCAACAAAACACAAGGGAACCAGCTGCTCGAGCGCGCGAGAGATTGTCGAGGGGCGCGAGTGTCTGGGGCTGAACACTTCTAGTCATGTTGAGCGCGTGACAAGGTGGTGGTCGAGCGCGCGAGGTCGTCTGGAACACATTAAAATCGGGATTTTGGCCATTTTGAGTTCATTCTTCATCCTAACTCTCTCTCTCTAGAACCTTATACATATTTTGGCCATTTTGCTTCCATTGTTGAAGATCAAGGTAAATCTTCATTCCTTTGTAGTCGTAGCTTTAGATCAATGGATTTGTAAGCTTGGGTTTGAAACCCTAGTTCTTGGATTTGTGAGTAATGGTTGAATAAAGGTTGTATACACTTAATAGATGGTATTTTAACAAAGAAAACAAGTGTATGCTTAAGATATGTAAGAATCTTAAGATTGGTTAAACCTAGGGTTTTGAATGTCACCAAAATTTGGGGAAAAGGGTGTTGGTGACTAATTAGTGTTATGATACTAATATCGAAGAATAATCATGTCGACCTTGGGTTGTGGTTGGGTTTGGGTTTCGTTGGTGAAACCTTGGAACTAAGATTTTGGGATTTCCACCAAGTTGGATGAATTTGGGGGTTAAAGATGAAAATAGAAAGTATGAGTTATGCAGTTATTAAGGATAACTAGAAATGTGATTATTATGTTGATAGGTTGCAAGAACCTAAAGGTTGGAGATATTCCAAAGGCGGGAAGCAAGGATTCGTGTTAATGAACACGATATGGATTTAGCTATCGCTAAGGTGAGTACATGAGACTTTTAAACTGGGTACATAACAAAGAGCTTTTGAAAACATATATGATAATTTTATGGGTCTTTATTAATAAATATTTTGATAAAGATAGTGACTTAAAAGATAAGTAAGTAGGTATAATGTGATACTAGACTATGTCTAGTATAATTGATGATTTTAAAGGTAAATATGACAAACTAAAGTAAGTAGCAATGATTTTATAGTAATGAATATTTATTAGTAAATTATACTAATAAAAGTGAAGAACGATTATGTATGAAAACGGGTATGGTATGACCAGTAATAAATATGTATTATAGTCAAATAAAAGATAAAAGTATCATGATATCGATAAATAAGAAATGTATCTAATGAAAATAAGTAAGTACGGGCCTCCTAGGGTTCATAGATGTAGAAGTAGTTGTGGGTTGTTTATGATAGGGTCCATGGGACCGTACATGTACGTTCACACTATGTTGAACTAGTTACATATAGTTATTATTAGATAACTAACTTGTTTTATGATTGATGTAATAGCCGAGAGCTAGATTGACATAACTGTTGAGTTATGGTAAGAATGAGATGATGTGATGACACGGGCGACTCCCGGTCACGAGGTGTGGATGGAGGGGCAGTTGGGTGGATTCCCATCGACTCATCCACGTAGATGATGTGATGACACGGGCGACTCCCGGTCATGAGGTGTGGATTGAGGGGCAGTTGGGTGGATTCCCATCGACTCATCCACGTTAGTAGTCTTGCTAGCTGGACGTATTCCGGCGAGAAAGGCAGGTATCGGAAGCGTGTGCGACTTCATATTGCCGGTATCTTGAGCCTCTAGCTAGTGCGGGAACGACCCGACAGTTAGATATGTTGAGCCTCTAGTTAGTTCGGGGGCAACCCGATAACTAGATATGATTGTTAGGAGAGCATTGGATCGATAGGGTCACTATAGGGTGGCTAGCCTATATTGATGTGATATATATATATATATATATATATATATATATATATATATATATATATATATATATATATATATATATATATATATATATATATATATATATATATATATATATATATATATATATATATATATATATATATATATATATGCGCTTATATATTTATGAAACGATTATTATTAATGATTGGGTCTAAAACCCATGTATCTCACGAGACTATTCTGTCTCACGTACTACGTTTGTTTTGTGGCTATGTACTCAGGTACTGGTTTGAAATGATAGAAGGTTGCACTAGAAGTGGCCTAAAGATATTTAGCTCGAGCTCATAGGTAGATCTCGTTGCCTATGGTTCTGATATACTTGGTGACACCGTATTTTTGTAAACTCTGATAAAGGTTTTAAAGTTTTTGTTAAACTGTATTTTGGACAATATGTCAAATATTGGGAAAAATGTATTTTAAATGATTTGAACGATGTTTTAAAAATACGGGTGTTACAACTTGGTATCAGAGCTGTAGTTTAAGTGAATTAGGTTGGATGACCATCCTAGTCTTAGACTGTAGCAATAGGAATGTAAGATTCCTTGAGATCGATAGATTGACCTTGAGACTTTATGTTAAGTTTAGGGTTGAACCTAGGGGTACAATGCATGTGAGCTATGTGATGGCCTTCGAAGGCGTATGATAGTGGAAATGTAACGTTATATGAAACGTGTTAAGAAGTATGTCAAATGGAAATATGTTGAATAGAAAAGAAAACGATAATGTGATAGTATGGGAAAGATGCCAGGATGCATGATGAATAATTAGGCGATTGAATGAGTGAGAAAGTAGCAAAGCTACGTGATGCGAAAAGATGGATACCAGATGGTATTGTGTGGCATATACATATGTTTGTATATGTGCACAATAGAGATGTATAGATGGTATTGGTGTGGCATATACATATGTTTGTATATGTGCACAATAGAGATGTATAGATGGTATTGGTGTGGCATATACATATGTTTGTATATGTGCACAATAGAGGAGTTTAGATTGTATTGGCGTGGCATATATATATATATATATATATATATATATATATATATATATATATATATATATATATATATATATATATATATATATATATATATATATATATATATATATATATATATATATATATATATATATATATGTTTATGTATATATATGATGAATGTAAAACCATGTGGTTAATGAGTATTGCTATTATGTTATGGTAATTGAGAATTTGGTTGAAACGCGGGTTGCATTTAGGTCATGTATGTGTAGGAGATGCCTACGATTTATAGAATATGAGGAAAGCGAAACTCCTAAGGAGAAATTTATTATTTGGTAACCAAGATATGGTAAACTTTTGTGAAATTATGGAATGTGATGCGGTAGAGGATCTAATACCTGTAATTGAGAATAAAAGTTAGCAAAAATTGATCCATGTGATACAAAGATGGTTGAATGAATACTAAGTGATTGTATGAGTGACCAAATGAAGGTCAATGAACGGTAAATGTTAGTATGACCTTAAGTAAAGGAGCGACTCCCAGATTATTTGGGGGAGAAAAATTTAAAGTTTGGAAAAACGGGAACGATTGTTAAGGAAACAATAACGAGTAGAACCGGAAGTGATAAGTTGAGAAGGGTATCCCGTGAGTACGGAATGTGTTAGTTTGCAAAAGTCAAGGTTAGTCAACTTGGTCGAAGATGGGCTTTGACTCTCGTTTTGAATTACTAGTGAATTATGAGAGCATAATGTATCGATTGTGGGTATGTGAAAAGGTTAATGGAATAATTAAAAGAGTTATAGTCGGATTATGCGACTTTGACCCGTTGGTGTTTTCAAGTTGAATTTGGGAACGGGTATATGATGGTTGATGAAACATAATTAAAGGTCGATGGTAAAGGAAAGGGTGATTGATGGAACCTTTAGCAAGTAAGGAAATTGTAAAAGTATAGTTGACTTTGTGCTTAAGTCAAGGAATAAAGAATGTTGGGATATATCGACTTGGTCGAAGTTAGACATTGATGTCCGTGTTGATCAACTAGATGATTGTAATGATTGGGTCATATCGTCCCTATGTGTATAGCGGGATTAGTTGAAGGATTTAAAGTGTTATGGTCAAATTGTGCAATTTTGACCCGTTTGGGTATTAAAGGCTTAAGATTGATTTTTGACCCGTTCGGGCCTAACGGGGTTAAGTGAATGTTTAAATACATATTGTTGACTAAATTGGAATGGGAAAAGTTTGATGGTAATAACCACAATAGAATTGAAGCGGAATGCTTGGTCGAATGTGGATTGGAAATTTTTGAGTGATTCCGAGGGCGGAATCCTTTTAAGGGGTAGATAGTTGTAACGTCCCGGTTAATGCTGATCCCGTTAGTGCTGACCAGTTAATGTTGATCGCGTTAGTGCTGATCAGTTAGTGCTGACCAGTCAATGCTGATTCCGTTAATTCTGATTCCGTTAATGCTGATTTCGTTAGTGCTGACTCCGTTAGTGATGATTAGTTAGTGCTGATTTCGTTAGTGCTGCTCCGTTAATTCAACGACCCGAAACTTTGTAATAAATATATTTTATAAAAATATGATAAATAAGGATAAATCATTTAAAACACGTGGGAATTGGTTTCGTGTCATTTGGACATCGTTTGATATGGTTAAGGTCGAAAACGGGTCGAAAGTTAGACCAAATCAGCAAAACACCAGGGAACCAGCTGCTCGAGCGCGCGAGAAATTGTCGAGGGGTGCGAGTGTCTGAGGCTGACCACTTTTGGTCGTGTCGAGCGCGCGACAAGGTGGTGGTCGAGCGCGCGAGGTCGTCTGGAACACATTAAAATCGGGATTTTGGCCATTTTGAGTTCATTCTTCATCCCAACTCTCTCTCTCTAGAACCTTATACATATTTTGAGTGGAAAAGGTCGTCTGGAGCCGATTTTGGGGTCCAAATCAAGTAATTTTGCTTCCATTGTTGATGATCAAGGTAAATCTTCATTCCTTTGTAGTTGTAGCTTTAGATCAATGGATTTGTAAGCTTGGGTTTGAAACCCTAGTTCTTGGGTTTGTGATTAATGGTTGAATAAAGGTTGTATACACTTAATAGGTGGTATTTTAACAAAGAAAACAAGTGTATACTTAAGATTTGTAAGAATCTTAAGATTGGTTAAACCTAGGGTTTTGAATGTCACCAAAATTTGGGGAAAAGGGTGTTGGTGACTAATTAGTGTTATGATACTAATATCGGAGAATAATCATGTCGACCTTGGGTTGTGGTTGGGTTTGGGTTTCGTTGGTGAAACCTTGGAAATAAGATTTTGGGATTTCCACCAAGTTGGATGAACTTGGGGGTTAAAGATGAAAATAGAAATTATGAGTTATGCAGTTATTAAGGATAACTAGAAATGTGATTATTATGTTGATAGGTTGAAAGAACCTAAAGGTTGGAGATATTACAAAGGCGGGAAGCAAGGATTCGTGTTAATGAACACGATATGGATTTAGCTATCGCTAAGGTGAGTACATGAGACTTTTAAACTGTGTACATAACAAAGAGCTTTTGAAAACATATATGATAATTTTATGGGTCTTTATTAATAAATATTTTGATAAAGATAGTGACTTAAAAGATAAGTAAGTAGGTATAATGTGATACTAGACTATGTCTAGTATAATTGATGATTTTAAAGGTAAATATGACAAACTAAAGTAAGTAGCAATGATTTTATAGTAATGAATATTTATTAGTAAATTATACTAATAAAAGTGAAGAACGATTATGTATGAAAACGGGTATGGTATGACCAGTAATAAATATGTATCATAGTCAAATAAAAGATAAAAGTATCATGATATCGATAAATAAGAAATGTATCTTATGAAAATAAGTAAGTATGGGCCTCCTAGGGTTCATAGATGTAGAAGTAGTTGTGGGTTGCTTATGATAGGGTCCATGGGACCGTACAGGTACGTTCACACTATGTTGAACTAGTTACATATAGTTATTATTAATTAGATAACTAACTTGTTTTATGATTGATGTAATAACCGAGAGCTAGATTGACATAACTGTTGAGTTATGGTAAGAATGAGATGATGTGATGACACGGGCGACTCCCGGTCATGAGGTGTGGATGGAGGGGCAGTTGGGTGGATTCCATTGACTCATCCACGTAGATGATGTGATGACACAAGCGACTCCCGGTCATGAGGTGTGGATTGAGGGGCAGTTAGGTATGAATGATTTATGTGCACAGATAAGTACACGTGTCACCGTGTCCAATGTTATAAGGCACTAAAGGGTCACACCATTACACACCCAATAATGGACAACCGAATAAAGTAAGTTGTGTGAAATAATTAACTAGTTAAGTTAATTATAAAGAAGAGAATAAATAATAATAAGTTAATTATTATTTGTGAGGATGGTTAAATATTAGGTTAAGTATTTAACGGACAGTTAATTAATAGTTAATTAATTAACTAGTAAAAGTCCAAGGGTTTAAAGTGTTAATAGGAAGTTTAATTATGAGATTAATCATAATTAAACTCCAAAGAACTAAACGTAACATATAACCTTATAAATAAGAGGCTTATGTTAAGGGTTTTAGGTTAATCACATTACACACTCAAAACCCTAAAGGCTTTCCTCCCTCCCCTCTCATTGCCGTCGACCGAACCAAACCCTATAGGGTTTTCGGTTTTGGTGTTCGTCGAACACAACACACACACACAAGTTCTTGTGTGATACTTTGTTGGTACAACACGGTCTTGCAGCTTGTTCAGGTGGTGCAGTGGAGGTGGATCAATTCTTTAGCAATCTAAAGGTAATGTTCATCATCTCCTTCTTCTTGTGATCTCATTAACTAGTAGAGATCCAATAATGTGGGATTCAAGTTCCACCATGTGAATCCTACAAGGTTTTCCTACAGTGGTATCAGAGCTCCCTACTAATCTCAATGAGATTCGGTTGAGTTTCTTTTCATCTAGAAAAGAACCCTAGAATTTTCGACCAAGTACATGTTCTTCAAGTTTTGAATGAGCATTGGATTGGATAGGGTTCTAGAAAAAAAGAAATTAGGTTTCTTTTTCCCTCCCTTTCTTTTTACGATTTTCGCACAAATATATATATATATATATATATATATATATATATATATATATATATATATATATATATATATATATATATATATATATATATATATATATATATATATATATATATATATATATATATATTTATGAAATGATTATTATTAATGATTGGGTCTAAAACCCATGTATCTCACGAGACTATTCTGTCTCACGTACTACGTTTGTTTTGTGGCTATGTACTCAGGTACAAGTTTAAAGTGATAGAAGGTTGCACTAGAAGTGGCCTAAAGATGTTTAGCTCGGGAGCTCATAGGTAGATCCCGTTGCCTATGGTTCTGATATACTTGGTGACACCGTATTTTTGTTAACTCTGATAAAGGTTTTAAAGTTTTTGTTAAACTATATTTTGGACAATATGTCAAATATTGGGAAATATGTATTTCAAATGATTTAAACGATGTTTTAAAAATACGGGTGTTACAATAGAAGCAGTGGTTAAACTTCTGCTAAGAACAGGAGCCATAATTGTAAAAACCTAAAATGGAATTAGGTGCGAAAAATAAAGTGAAGGACATTTTGGTCATTTCAAAATATTTAACAGCCCAATTTAACAGCTGTTAGGATTTTGGACCAAAAGCAATACAAAGTCCAAACCACAGTGACCACGGGTGTAATTTCTGAAAGTTAATGACCAAATCCAAAACTATTAGCAAGCCAGAAGGACCATTCGTGTAATTTACTCAAAAATAAATCATACCACATTTCTCAATTCTAATCAGATATCAAATCAGCTTAATACTGCATTTTTTTAAGAATTAAAAATTTTCAAACCGAGTCGAGTTGAGCTCGAACGTGTCAATTCCTTCACCGGGCTCGAGCTTAAAAAATAGAGGCTCGTCGAGTATCGAGCTCGAGTTTTAGTTGGCAAGTCGAGCTCGAGCTTAAGACACGACTTAAAACATTATATAGTGTACAACTTATCATTTAAGTTAGTCATATTTAATATTCCCTCCATCTCAAAATTATTGTTCACAGTTTAAAACAAAATGTATTTATTACATTGACTAAGTAATAAAATTTTATTTATACTACTTAACTATTTTTTAATTGGTGAAAATTTTAAATTGACAATATTATTGCTACAAATCAAAAAGAAAATGTAAACAATAAAATAGGGACAGATGGAGTATAATATTAAGATCCTTTTCGGTTGCTTACAAAACACAACTTAATATAAATAGAAGGACTGGTTTGTCATTAATTAAAATATTAGTTAATTTTTATTTGGAAACGGAAAATGATAACAACAGAAGCCTACTTGCGATATTCCAGCGAGCACCCCAGGTTCGAGTTCCTCTACAGAGCAAACCCAACTTCCATTGGGATACACAAGGAAAAATCCCTCATATTTGGCACCAGAAAGAGGTGTTTACAGGATTCGAATTCTAAATCGCACACCTCATATGAGAGTAAAACTCGTACATCAATCCAGCTGAGCTAGACATCATTTACATTAAAATATTAATTAATTTGTACAAATTCTAAGATTGTATTATACAATCAATAATTCTAAGTCTGAGCCCGTTTAGGATTCGATCTTATGGTTACTAGTCTTATACATCCGGTGGCTAATTCTACCCTTTTTCTCCTTCCTCTCGTCCATAGCCTTCCCTCTTCCATACGCCGGCGTAAATCATCAGGCTCTTGTCCGGGTACGGTGGTTCGTCAGTGATGCTAGCCGATAGTGTTCGAGGTTGTAGTTTGGGATATGGTGTATTTAAAGGATTACCCTTGGCTCACCATGAACTCAACAATAAGTCAATGAAAATTTAGAACCGTGATTTTTAACTTTTAACTCCTAATTTCTATCGGTTTGTAAAGAGGGCAATTATATAAACCATAAATATGAAAATATAAATTATTTTTTTCTAAAATTAAATGCGGGGCGTGTTATAAACGGATCAGATCGGTATTAATTCATATCCGACCCTTATAGTAAAAGGGTTAACAGGGCACAGGTCGTTAGCTGGTGAACGCATCACAAAATATGATCCAAACTTATATAATTCTTGCGAGTTCAGATCAAATCATGGACAAAACCAGCTCCATTCCAAGTCTAGCCACGTTACATTTAACGGTATATAAAACGGAGTTGTCTGTCTGCAAATGTGATTTGACGGAAATGAAGTGATAGTCCGTAAAGGAAACATTTTTATTTCTTCATGTGCATTAAAAGTGCAGCCCCACCCACAAATACCTTTCACCGTTTCTCTTGTAGACTCAATTATTAGTGTTTTATTTTATATGAATTTTCTTTTTTTTAATACTTTATTGTAATAGCCAATATATATTTTGTAAGACTTAAGTTAAAGCTTAAAACTCAAATGCTTATAGCATAGTTATATTGATTATATGATATGATGTTAAAAGTTATGAGTTTAAGTTCTAGTAAGGACAAAGTAGAATAGATTATATATTGTTAAAAACAATTAAAGCTTATAAATTCACATAATAAAATACAATTAATGAACACAATATTTTTATTTAAATAAAAAGACTGTATTTAATATATATTTTAAAAATTAGACTTTTTAATATTCTTTAAAACAAATATAAAAATAATAACTTAATACATACTCTTAAAACATACATTAAATAAACAGATTTAAATATAAGTGCAAGTCAATAACCCACCTTATCTTTGACTTGTTAATTATTATTTCTCATTTCTTATCGAAGTTTAAGAAATGTAAAAAGAAAATAACAATATATTATGTTGAACTTGATGGGCCATTGTTTAAGTATATGGGCCACTGTTTCATATTCAGCTATCACGTATTGGATTCAGGGGTATGAAAATATATTTTGACACTCAATTTATCTTTCTTGCCTAACCATTCATGTTTGTTTTTTTTTCCATTTATATTTTGAAATACAATCCCCTCAAGTAGAGGTGTGCAAATGGGATTTAAAAAAATCCGAATGGTAATAAAAAAAGAATCAGGATCGGTCAAAGTTAGCTAAAATCAGATGAGGATTGGCCTAGGGGAGGTCATGATATATCTGGGTACAAATCCGCCAATAAAAAAATAGACAAGTAGACGCCAGTGAAAGAGAGTAGGGTCAAAATCGGAACGGATTGGAACAGATTCGAATCAAGAATTTAGAAACTGATAGAAACTAGACCGGATCGGATCGAAACCATTTTCTATTTGTTTTCTTGTACATTTGCCGCCCTAATTATGAAATTGGTTTTGAATATGGTCTCAACGGCAATATCCCATTCCATTTTCAATATTGGTTTCCCCTACGAATACTCGAACTGATCCCAATCCGTTAGATTCGGATTCAGACCGATTCAATAGGCTTTTCAGATTATAATCCTGTCTTTTTGTGCACCTCCACACTCAACCAAGTGGTTTAAGAGTCATTTACTCAAACTGCGAGTTTGATTAAGCTAAATTTACCTCTTACATACTCAAATAAGTAAAACTGTTAAATATTCATTTGGTCAAACATTCATTTTAAATAAAATGCACTATTTATATACAATGAGTAAATAATAAGTTTCAAACTGAAATCTTAAACACCCCTTATTAGTACAGAAAGTCAAATTATTTGTCAAGTTTGATAAAACAAAATAGCATTGACCAATTCACCAAGACCCTTCAGTCTTTATAGCAATAATAGCATACCCATGACAATTGTATATCATAATTATTATTATTCCCCGTCCAACAAAATTATTACCTACAGTTATATTTACTTTGTCTTAAACTTGGTATCGATATTCATGAATGACTATAAATTACAAAATTTTATGTTTTACTTTTTGTTATTAAATTTTATAAGTTTTTAAGTCAATTGGATACAAAAGTAAATTTCCAAATCCAATAACTAAAAACCCCATTTAATGTCCATATATTAATTGTGTGATTTTTGTTTGTTATTTGTAAACACTTTTGACGCAAGGGACTATTTTATATCTTAAAATTTTTCTTACAATAAACTTTTAATTGCTATCATCCAGCAATACTCATTATTTTTATGACATTCAACTATTTGGTAATACCTTAGTTGTAAATAATCATCACGAATGACTTTATATGATCAGTAGTTTGGTCCATACTTGGGTTAACATCTATCAACTAACCATGAGAAGATTCGAAAACGATCATGTTAACGTTTAGGCTGGTAGATAATTAGACCGGTCAAGCTAATTAGACCAATTACCATCAAACCGAAAATAACTAGTTTAAAATCCGGTCCAATTTCCAACACATTGTTTTAAACATTGTTTATTTTTATCAGTCTAAAAGGGATGGTGGAATATATTTTTTTATTTTTATTTTTGAATAGCAGGGATACAAACCTAAAGCTTTGGCAATTCCATTACTTTAGAGAAGCAACCTACAACAAAATTCATTAGAAACTAGCAATATGAAAAAGAACACAAATGCAACATATTAAAGCAAAGATACTAAGCAAAGATATCTCAAATTCAAAGGGATGGTGGAATAGATGCATGGCTGATGGCTATACGGCCCAATAGAATTAGGATGGTATTAAATGAAGGTTTTTTCTATAAACCACCTCCACTGCCGCTCAATCTATATGTAGCATAATGCTCTTATTTATTAGTCCTACATTTATTTATATTTATATATATTATATACAATTTTCCATTTTTTTACAATTGACATTTAATATGACTTTGTTGGTAATTTTGTATCACCAATATAATTCAAGTATAATGAAATAAACTTGTTGACTAAATATAGTCATAATAAATATTGAACAAATAAGGGTGGTGTGGAGTGCACATTTATTTGAATTTGTTATTATTAAAATACACTGAGTCAATGGGGATCCGGGGGAGCGCCCCAAGGTCCAAGGTCCAAGGGGTAGAGCCCGAACATTATAGAAATATTCGAGTTAGCGATACGAACACTATTTTTAATACTTGTTCAAGTTCGAGTCGGGTAATTATTAAATGAGTCGAGGCCTCAAACGGCCATCTCCTCTTTCATACTATCGTTATTCAACGTTTAGGCAAGCTTACAACCAGCCGAACCATTACATTTTACCGATTATTTCATGCTTATTGGAGGTACACCATAAATATGTTATCGAAGATATATTAGGAACAAGAGTTATGGTGAGCCTAAACCAGAATATTGTCGTGATCCATGTTTCTGGTTGATATGATTTCAATGCACATGTCAAGTTGTAACTCATAGCATCTAATTTCAAGGCCGGTTACCTAGTTTTTACGCTCATGTACGTGGCCTCTAATAACTTACATCATGGACCATTTTGTTAAATTTTGTTATAAATAAAGCAAAAGTGTTAATGAATGTGTTTAGGAATAGCTAAATTTTACGCTCATTTCATATGCTTGTTATATTTGAAGTTAAAATAAACAATTTTAGTTAAAATGGTTAAATATTACAGGCAACTGTAACTTTGTTCTCCATCCGTCTCAATTTTAATTTCCATATGTCCTCTTTGTATGGCCTAAAATTATTTTTCTAACTAATTGTATCTGTATGAATACACGTATGTGATAAATATAAAATTTTATTTGTTGCACAGTGTAATAAATTCATTTTTCTTAAACTATGTGATTTTCATTTGTAGATAATAATTTTGGGGTGCAGGGAGTATGATTTAATAGTGTGTACCAACAACAGACCAAAGAATACATAAATCAAAATAGTCAGTTTGAAGTCCGGAGTTTCATAAGACCCTTGCCAACAGGGGTGTGAGATCTCGACGGCTCTCCTCGTCGTGGCTCATGATACTCGTCGCTTGAAGACATGGTTGGCACGTTCGCCTCGTGGAATCTCGTCTGTGCCACGAAGAGTTTGGCATCTCGTCGGTAGGCCTGTGTAAATTGGACCGAGAACCGACCGGGACCGTAGAACCGGACCGGACCGAACCGGACCGAACCGAGCTACATCGGTTCTCGGTTTTATGAAAATTCGGTTCTCGGTCCCAATCGGTTCGGTTCCATCCGGTTCGGCTCGGTTCAAAATCGAGAAAAACCGAAAAAATTCGAAGGAAGTTACCTTGGTTCTTGGTTCTCGGTTCGGTTCGGTTCGGTTCCGGCCGGTTCTCGGTACGGTTCCGAGCATCATCGGTTCGGTCCTCGGTTAGGCAAAAACCATTTTTTCGGTTCTCGGTCCTAGTCGGTCCGGTTCGGTCCGGTTCTTGGACCGTGCACATGCCTACTCGTCGGTAGGCGGCTTGGGGGGTTTTAATACTACCCTCATATCAAAATAAGTGATACACTTTTTATATAGGGTGGATCAAAATAAAGTTAAATTACTTTTTTACACTTACTTTTACTTTTAAACATCATTAATATCACTTTATTTATAAAGTGTGTGACTCATTTTCCACTTACTATCCACTTTAATCTATTTTAACTCATCTTTTAATTTTTTGCCTTAAAAAATGTGATCTTCAAATGTATCACTTTTTTGATACGAATGTAGTGATATTTAAATCGGAGATGAGTTAGTGATGAGTTGTTGTTGGTGCAACTTGTTAGCTTATTAGTCTTATTGGGTTTATTAGTTGGGCCTTATGTCTAGCCCATTAGCTAGTTAGCTTTACTATATATATTGTCTTTCTTTGTCTTGTTCTGTAACTTTTCTTTTGATATTATCTATGAAACCCTAGCCTCCTTTTGTAAGTTCACATGGTATCAGAGCTAAACTCGATCTTTTGTTCATGATTATTGGAGGAGGCTTGAATATCGTACTGGATCTATTCGCGGATCTTTTTTGATGATTTTGGTATGTTTTTCTCGCTCGTTTCAGTATTTCGTTTGCTTTGATTCGTCTGGTTTTGTTTGATTCTGGGGATTTCATTTGGTTGTTAGTACTGGTATTCTTGTCTGGCGATTTGTATTTGTTAGGGTTTCTGATTTGTTGATTTGGGGAAATCCTGATTTTGGTTAAGTAGTATTAATCGTTTCTGCTGATTACTGTTTCTACTAGTCTGTTTGTGCTGAGCAGTAGTAACTGCTGATCTGTTTCTACTGACCCGTTTCTGCTGGTCCATTACTGCTGGTCCATTACTGATGGTGTTGAGAGCAGTAGTGATTCGTTACTGCTGGTTCATTTCTGCTGATCAGTATTAACTGCTGATTCGTTACTGCTGGTTCGTTTCTGCTGATCAGTATTAACTGCTGATTCGTTACCGCTGGTTCTTTTCTGCTGATCAGCATTAACTGTTTGTGTTGGACAATATTATTGGTGACTTTTATTCACTCTCTTTGGTCATGGCTCGAGATGATTCTCTCCAGTCAATTAGCACTCAAATAGATGGCAAGAACTATGCCTATTGGAGTTATGTTATGAAAAACTTTTTGCGAGGAAAGAACTTGTGGGGTATTATAACAGGTACCAAAAGTAAACCAACAGATGATAAGGCTCAGAATTATGCAACCTTATTAGAAACTTGGGAAACTCAAAACTCCAAGATCATCACTTGGATTAATAATTATGTTACTCAGTCGATTGGTACTCAGTTAGCAAAGTATGACACAGCTAAGGAAGTTTGGGATCACTTGGATAGATTGTATACTGAATCTAATGTTGCAAAACAGTATCAGTTGGAATTTGATATCCGAGCACTTCAACAGAACAGTTTAACTGTCCAAGAATTTAATGATGCTTTGTCTGACTTGTGGGATCAGCTAGCTCTTACAGAACCTGCTGACTTGAAGGCTTTTAAGCCTTATATTGATAGAAGGGAAGAGCATCATTTGGTTCAGTTCTTGATGGCTTTACGTTCAGATTTTGAAGGTCTGCGTGGTTCAATCTTGCATCGCATCCCACTTCCCTCTGTTGATTCAGTTGTTCACGAGTTGATTGCTGAAGAAACTTGTCTGAAATCTCATGGAGACAGAGGTTCCAAGACAACAATGCCTACTGTTTAGCTGTTACTCAGCCAAGACAGTCTTCAAACCAGAACTGGAGCAGAGTTGCTTTTGATGAGTGTACCTATTGCAAGTAGAAAAATTATTGGAAGGCTCAGTGCCCCTTGTTGTTGAACAAGGGAAATCAGATTCATAACAGACCTGCTGGACAGTCTCATTTTCGTCCTTCTTTCTCAAACTTCAAGCCACCACAGTTTGCTGCTGCTGCACCTTTTGTAGAGGCTGAAACAGATTTTACACCACCATCTGCTCTTGATCCCCAGATTGTTGAGAAGTTTAAACAGTTCATTGCTGCCAACCCTGCAGCCATGTCAGCATCCATGTCTCAATCAGGTCCATCTACATCCAGTAATTCAGGTATACCTTCATCCATTTGGATATTGGATTCTGGAGCATCCCATCATATGTCACCACATTTGTCATCTTTTACTTCGTTAACTCCTCGTTCACCTGTATTTGTTATGTCTGCAAGTGCTACACCTATGTTAGTTGAGAGTGTTGGCTCTATTGCTACCCCATATATATCTCTAACAGATGTTTATCATATTCCTATACTTGCTTTGAATCTTGCTTCGGTCAGTCAATTGTGCAAGTCTGGTTGTTTAGTCTATTTTCTTGATTCGATTTGTTGTGTTCAGGATCTCTCGCAGAGGGTGATTGGGATAGGGCGTAGGCTTGGCGATCTCTATGTCTTGGAGCAGCTACATTTTGATGGCGTCACTAATGTTGGTGCCTCTAGTGTTGATTTGTCATCTTTTCGTTTGAGTCAGTCATCGTCTGTTTTTTATCTTTGGCATTCTCGTTTGGGACATGTGCCAGCTTCACGTTTACAATTTTTGATTTCCACTGGTGTGTTAGGTTCATTAAAAACTGATGACATTTCTGATTGTTGTGGTTGTAAACTTGGAAAATTCTCTGCTTTACCTTTTAATAGAAGTGTGACCTGTTATGTTGCTCCATTTGACATTGTACATTCTGATGTGTGGGATCCATCACCGGTTGCCTCTAAATCGGGTTCAAAATATTATGTTTCTTTTATTGATGATTATACTCGTTATACATGGATTTATTTTATGAAGAACATGTCTGATTTTTTTTTACTGTATATAACGAATTCCGAGCTCTTATCAAGACTTAACACTCTGTTGTTATCAAATGTTTTCGTTGTGATTTAGGAGGTGAATTTACCTCTAATGATTTTAACCAATTATTAGCATCAGATGGCACTGTGCATCAGTCCTCCTGCACTGACACACCTCAGCAAAACGGTGTTGCTGAGAGAAAACATCGACATCTCCTAGAGACTGCTCGATCATTGTTATTATCTGCTCAAGTTCCCAACATGTTTTGGGGAGAAGCTGTTCTTACAGCTACATACGTTGTTAATCGCATTCCTATTTCTCACAACTCGGGCAAGTCACCTTATGAAATGTTGTTTGGGCAAACACCTGATTATGCATCGTTGCGGGTGTTTGGGTGTACATGTTTTGTTTTGAAGCCTCATGTGGAGAGAAATAAGCTATCCTCGAAGTCAGCTCTTTGTGTTTTTTTGGGATATGGTATTGGTCAGAAAGGTTATCGATGTTACGATCCGTCAAATCAAAAGTTATATGTGTCTCGCAATGTTACTTTCTTGGAACATATCCCGTTTTATAGTATCCATGTTTAGGCTCATGATGTTACCCGGGAGGAACTTTGTACTATTGATCCCTTTGACATTGATGTTGTTGATTCACCACCGGTTGCTGATCCACCACCAGTTGCTGATCCACCACCGGTTGTTGACCCCCCACCGGGGAGGCCTATTCGTAATCGGAAGTCCACACAACTTCTGGATTTTGTTTACTCTACTTATTCGCCTGTGTTTGCCTCTTTTATGGCCAATGTTCATCGTCTCACTGAGCTGTCATCCTACAAAGAGGCTGTCTCTGATCCTCTTTGGCAGACTGCTATGGCTGAGGAACTTGCGGCTCTTTACCAGACACGTACATGAGATTTGGTTCCGCCTCCGCTTGGAAAACACACGATAGGTTATCGTTGGGTACACAAAATTAAGACAAAATCTGATGGATCAATTGAACGTTATAAAGCCAGACTTGTTTCAAAAGGGTATTCACAACAGTATGGTATGGATTATGAGGAAACATTT
The DNA here is from genome assembly GCA_963853835.1 of Calendula officinalis. Taxonomy (NCBI): domain Eukaryota; kingdom Viridiplantae; phylum Streptophyta; class Magnoliopsida; order Asterales; family Asteraceae; genus Calendula; species Calendula officinalis. The sequence goes on from OY970825.1 coordinate 35,676,909, forward strand.
ACTCCCGTTGCAAAAATGACGACTGTTCGCACTTTGATTGCAGTTTCCTCAATGCGCCAATGGAAAATCTATCAGATGGATGTCAAGAATGCATTCTTAAATGGCGATGTTCATGAAGAGGTATACATGTCTCCGCTCCCAGGTATTGCCCACAAACCAGGTCAAGTTTGTCGCCTCCGAAAGGCCCTGTATGGTCTCAAACAAGCACCGCGTGCTTGGTTTGAGAAGTTCTTGTAACACCTCAAATTTTAATACAAACATTTGGCCAAAATAATCATTTAATAAAGAGGAGAACTATCCCAAAATACGAATTTACAAAAACCTTTGGTATGAAAATCAGAGTATAAGTTTGGTGTTACAAAATATATCAAAACCAAAGCTAAGTCTAAATCCGTTCTAGTGTTCTTCTACTCTAGGTCACGCATCTTTATCCATGCGTACCTACACCTTCGATCCCGAACCTGAGTACATAGAAAAACAACAAGGAGTACGTGAGACAAAAACGTCTCGTGAGCTACATGGGTTTAGACCCAATAACAATAATAATCATAAGGCATATAAACAAATGTACAAGTAACCCGTCCATCTATCTAGTCATCTTATTGTGACTCTATAATCCTTGCTTTCCTAGCAATCATATCTAGTTATCGGGTCATCCCCAACTAACTAGAACCACATTAACTTATTAACCGGGGATCCCCCGCATTAATAAGCTTCAAGGTAAATGCAAGAGGGAATCGCCCAATCTACCTATACCTGCCTTACTCGCCGGACTACTTCCAGTTAGCAAGACTACTATCATGGAATGGGCCGATGGGGATCCGCCCAAATGCTCCCCATTCCATATCATCATGACCGGGGATCCCCCGCGTCATCACAACGTCTCATCCTTACCATAAGTCGATGGTTATGTCAACAAAGCCTTTGGCTATCACGTCAATCATCAAGCAAGCTAGTTAACTATATTCAACAATACATTACTAACAATAGACTCGACATATGTAAATAAATACATTTTCACGGCTATGTACTCAATAAAGTCCACACGTACTCACCTTAGCAATATAATGCTCCAACCGTATTCTTTCCGCCGGTTTTCCTTGTTCCAACAATTCGGTCAACCTCCAAGACTTCACCGAAATCCTAATACAACAATCATACAATGTTCTGTAGGGTTTCACTACGCACCATGCGACTGATCAACCACTTGGGATTAAACCATGACTGACCAAGAACATGAACTTGTTCTTGACCGGTTAAAACCAACTAGCTGATTTAATCCCTAAATGCGTAGGTACGCATGGATAAAGATGCGTGACCTAGAGTAGAAACACTTGTATTAATTAGTTAGTTAAACTAATCTAGTAATAAGTTAAACTTAACTAAATACTTAACTGATTCATAATGACTATTATGAATCATTCCTCTTCGTAGTATCATTGCTTTTCTTGCTCGTATTACATGCACTCACCGGTGTGACCCTTAAGTGTTTCGTAGGCATGGATGCATCATCATATGTTGACTAACTGTGCACATAAATCCTTCAGACTCCCACTTGTGCAAGTTCGTAACCTCTGTCTTAATGATACGAGCTACAGTGGCCTTCTAGATGGGCATGTAGGTAACCAATCCCATAAAAACAGCTTACGTAACACAGGTATATTTTATGAAAGACTCTTTAATAGCGTCTCCTAGTAAAGAACACTCTGTCTCTACTTCTTGAGCAAATAGGTTAGGCTTATCCCTTGCAGCACGATATTTGTGACAACGAATACGAGCATGGTAGAAAATATCAACTCCTGTATTCGAAATCATTTTATGACTTCTTGATTAAAACTGTTGTGATAAACGACAAAGAACAGATCAGTTCGTTTGGGCACGGCCGCGCACTTGTCAGTTTCTCATCATGTCAAATGACATATAAATATCTCTCCTTAAAAGGAGGTGCAATTACCATCTTGTTATATTTCGATTTAAAGTACAACTTCCTTTGTACCCAGTATCACCTCGTATGACAAACATTTTTCAGAATTTGTCTAAGACGAACCAAAGCACATTAGTCATTGTATCCTAAACCAAATACCTCAGGCTTAAGGACAATCCTAGTGAACAATACTTTTGAACTTTTCAACCACGAAGTATTGTCACGGTGGTTAATCCAATATTCGTTGAGCCTCCAACAGAATATCACCGATATTTTGTTTACACAAAACTTGTGTAGCTATCTTCGAAGAACTTCGAATCTACCACCAAATACCGCGATGACGTTAACGTCCCATCAAGGTTCCCGCCAAGACGAGTAGTCACGGATTTTGTGAGTTCTTGAATAAATAGACTTTTATTCATGGATCTTGTAAAACATACAAAGTCTGAATAAAAATGATACTAACTCATGTATTATTCCTCACTGGTCATAGATACTGAATTATTACTGGATCATTACTTATTTCTTTTGTTCGTGTTGATTACTTAATGATTCTTACAAACTTAATTGTAACTTTATCACTGAACCAATCATTTCTATTAAACTAAAGACATAAGACGAGTATTTAGGAATACTATTACTTTTGCCTTTGCTAGATATTGTTCTTGCAACAATCTAGAACATATTCTAGTCTTGCCTTTTATGTAATTCGGTAAACATGGGAGGATTGGAAATTAACTCCTTAGTTTCTTGAATTCATAAAACTATCCTTGTAACTAAAGCCTCTTTTAGTTACTTGATTTGTAGATATTCTTACTAGTTAAAGAAATTTCCTTAAATGACTGTGTTATCCACTGAAGGGTTAACAACCTATTAGATATGCAATAATTAATCACAAGACTTGTGATCACGCTATTAGGTTTGCAATAATCTAATCAACGATCATTTATTATTTCTCTTAACTCTTTGGCTAACGACTTGGTAAAACCTTGTTGTTAATGTCTTACTAACTTACTGAATTCACTAACATCTTTAATGAATTACGTTAGTCTTAGCTCCCACTTACTTTTATGGAACTTAAGCATCTCTTAAACTACTACTTTGACCTAGTCAATAACTTGTAGTTTAATCTTTTAAGAATTCTATCAATAATTAAGATCATCCTTTGGATTTGCGAATATCCAACATTCCTGTTTAGGGAATTATGATCTTTATTGATTATCGTTTTCAACAAGTATAAAACACTTGAAACGATACTTCCAATTCTTAAATACATTAGTATTCTTTAAGAACTTTATTTAATGCCAAAGTCATTTCTTGGATTTCTCAAATATCCATTATTCCTATCAGAGAATTATGACTTGGTTAAATATTGTATTTATTACAAGTATAAAAGACTTGCAATAATACCTTTTAATTCTCAAATACTTTAATATAGTTTGTCCCTTTTTTAAGAGTCGTTTAATGTCTAAGTCATTTTACTTGGATTATACGAATATCCAATTATTCCTATTAGGGAATTATGACTTCATTAAAACCTTTACTATAAGTATAAACGACTTGTAATAATACTCTTAAATTCTATCTTGATTATATCCAATATAATCACACTATATTAATACTAATACTTTAAAACTTTCTATCAAAAGTAATGACTATTACTTAAGATGTTTTAACTAAGTTCAATAACTCTTGAACCTTATGCTTCCATAAAACTCTTAAATACTTTCATTAGAAGAACTTTCTAATTACTAGCATTTAAATACCTTGAGCTATCAAGACATTATTTATACAACAATCAAACAAATATATATAAACATGAAATATAAGTAAATCGAAACTTGACTTACAATCTAGTCATAAACCTTGACTAGTATAATTATCACACATGCACAAAATATAATTCAACCACGGATTCGAAATTTAATTAAAACCAAAATAAAACTTGTTTTAACAAAAATAAAATTATCCAAAAACAATAAAGTAAAATTGTTAAAACGAATCCACAAAAATACTGAATTATAAAAACTTGGTGCTCGTGGGATCATCACCATCTCATGCCGGTCACCGTCACTTTCCATCTCCTCCTGCAATAAACGATTGCAAAAGTTAGATTACTCGTAATGTACTTTACAAGTTTCTTAAAGTGATTAAGAAGTGTGGTTGTGTTACCTGAGGAACTTGCGTTTCCTCCACTACCACTTGCACCCTTTGGACAATTCCTTTTCCAATGCCCAACCTCACCACACTTGAAGCACCGGTTCTCGGTTCTCGCAGTGTTAGGCTTAACCTTCTTGACCTTTTGTTTGACATCTTTACCATTTGGCACTCCTTGGTTAGGATAGGTTTTACCCTTTCCTTTACCACCATGCCCTTTTTCATTGCTATCATCAGTTGTGCGACCCCTTTTAGAATTGGTCTCTATATTCAACTCAACAGCCTCGAGCATGGATTGTAGCTCGGGAATGAAATTATCCATATTACGTTTGCTGTAGTTGGCTACAAAGGACTTGTAGTCATCTGTCAATGAGTTGAGTACCATGTCAATTGCAAACTGCAATGGCATGTGGTGACCAAGTCTAGTAAGGTGATCAATGTGCACTTTCATTATCATGACGTGTGCACCCACTGATGCTCCCTTAGCCATCTTGCAAGAAGCGAACGCCTTACAAGCGTAAAATGCTTGTCCTGGTTCGTTTTCTTCATCCTTGGCAGGAGTTTTCAACACGTTTCTTTCTCGGTCAATTCTATCCCTCTCTTGTCTGAGCATGATCTTAAAATCACGCTTCCAATTGAGGAAATTTGACCCAGTCTTTTCTTTCTTTCATAGAGAGAAACATCGCGAGAGTTTGTTGTAGGTTATCGTTGTGTTTGTTGCTGTCATCTACAAATCAAACCCAGTTTAATTAGTAATCATCAATAAAAATTTTCTAAAATATATTATAAACCCATAATTAATATTTTAGGCCTAGGATCCATATATCACATTCTCGACACAAGGTTTGGGCACTTCCCGACGAGACATGCTATTTCTGGTAGGTAACATCCTTACCGATCGTATCAAGACTTGACACGATTCCTAAGGGTCGTAGAATCTTTAGACTTGTAACTTATTACAACCTTGTACAATCTAATTGTACATTTCTAAGTTAGTAATAAAGTCTAGTATGTTTATTCTACTCAAGTACTTTTTTGGGCCGGGACTCCCGATTATCACCAAAGTAGACCAGACCATCTAAGACAGTGCGATGCTCTGCGCCGGAACGCCCGATTATCACAGAACCTTACGCACCCTAACACTCGCAATGATTTGAATCCATATCTAAGGTTCTTTATCCTTACAATATAATTATCGTTTAACAAGTGAGGTGTTCCATTAGGAGGATAGTACTTAGATCTAAGATTTTCTTGGGTTTGTTTAAGTCTCAAACTAAACTTAAAACTTTATTCCAATCTTAATCCTTGTTTAAAATGTGTGACTTGTGAATTGAAGAATTCTACAAGACACCTTTTTAAAACTTAAGAAGTATTCTTTAAAACTTATAGTTTCAAGAATTTGCACGATTTTATATGTATACCTAAAACGAGGTGTACAAAACGTTTTACTAGATTTTGTGAAAAATCTTATCTAGAATAAAACTTACTTGTTTTATCTTACTTGAAAAACTTATAAACTTATGTTAAACTTTTAAATCTTTTATGACTCATGAACTTGAAACATAAACCTTGTTTAACATACCTAGTTTTTCATATGTCTAATAATGAAATTAAACATTTGTTTTGACTTACTAGATTCGACCAAGACTTATGTCTTAACGACACACTTATAAACTTAAGCTAACACAATCACCGGTTTATACTTGGTGAAACTAATAAACTTATTATATAAAGACTATATATAATAATTCTTAGTTTGTTTAAACCTTTCTTATATTTAACTTGAACTAGTTAAATATAGGTTCTTGTTATTTTTACTTGATCATTAATCTAGTATATTACATAACTTGTAAAATACTTGCTTGTATAATTATCTAGTTATATAACTTTTAACTTTATACATTTTAATATATGATAATATATATATATATATATATATATATATATATATATATATATATATATATATATATATATATATATATATATATATATATATATATATATATATATATATAACTTTGTATATTTCTAGTCAATCATATAATTTCAACTTGTACAATTTCTAGTTATAATGAAATCATAACTTTGTACTTTCTAGTTTTAATTATATTATAACTTATACAATAACTAATTATAATGTTATCTTTTAAAGATCAAAATAACATTACCCTTTTTAATTGTTCCATTTTATCTTATATTTAATGTATTCGTATATATGTATATTTTATAATAAACTTGTAACATTCTTAATAAGAATATTACATCTAGTTTATACATGTGTATTTTAACTTAATCTAATTAAAATACGTATAAACTTATTATATCTTTTAAAATTCAATTTTACTTAATAATTAAAAATTCCGAAAATTTTAATACATACATATAAATAATTAAATACATCTTGTTAATTTTAGAACTTAAAAATTAACATCCTCTTTATCAATTCCCTAAATTAATTAGATGAACCCTAATCTTGTTTTTGACCAATCAAAACTAGGGTTTTGACTTTCTTGATCAAAGACATTATTTTAGTGAAAAGATCAATTTTAATCAATCCTATTAAACAATAAACTTTGTATAAATTCTAAGATAGATTATAACTCTTAATAAATTTATTTAAAACTTTTTTAAATTAAACCTTATAGACAATAAAACTTTGTCTAAATTACTAGATTTAAAGAACTAGTTTTAATAAATCTATCAAAATAATAATTAAACTTTTTCGACATAAACTTGTCTAATTAACTAGGTTTTAGATTATTATCCTAATTAATACTTTTAAACTATTAAACTATTAAACTTAAACTAGTTTAATGTTCTAGGGTTCTTTAGGGTTTCGAAATTCTTAAGCCTAGGAAACTTTTCCACCAATTAAACTAGGCTAATTTAATAAACTCGGTGTCCAAGTAACCTCTAGATTTTAGAAATCTCTAAGGGATTAGGAAAGAATCCTTTTGATCAATTAAACAAATCTTGTTTAACATACTTGATCCTAGGAATCTTCCTATGTCACGAAAATTTAAGGGATTATGGAAAGAATCCTTTTGATCAATTAAACATATCTTGTTTAACATACTTGATCCTAGGGTTCTTCCTAGTATTTTCGAAAATTTGCTGGGGTTCTTTAGAAACCTTCTTGGCCAATTAAACTTAGACTAATTTAATGTTCTTGGTCCTAGGGTTCTTCCCTTTTTCGAATATTATGAAGAAGAAGAAGAAATACTTGAAACCAAAAAAACTTAAAATTAAAGTAAACAAACAATCATTGTTAATCTAGTCTAGATCTCTAAACCAACGCTCTGATAGCACTGTAGGGTTTCACTACGCACCATGCGACTGATCAACCACTTGGGTCGACCTCCTAGTGTACTTGGTTCGAACCATGACTGACCAAGAACATGAACTTGTTCTTGACCAGTTAAAACCAATTAGCTGATTTAATCCCTAAATGCGGAACTGGGATGAAACCTAATCCTTAAACCCTAAAGGATTGGGATGTTGGAAATCTAGATTAGGTTAACAAGAAAGAAACCTTGTACGAAGAACTCGAACACACACAAAGCTTGGGTGGTTCGTTCGACCATCAACCAAAGAACCCTAGGGTTCTTTGGTCGAATTCGTCCAAGAGGGGAGAAGGGAGAAAAGTGTTTCCCAAAACATACCTTGTTGATTGCTTAAGATAGATCCACTGATGATGAACAAATCAAGCGATCTTCTATTTGATCTAAGCAATGAACTTGTTCTTCAATACTTGAAGAACACGAAGAACACGAAGAACACAAGACTTGTGTTGTGTGTGTTTCGGCCGAAGCCAAGGAGGAGGAGGGGGAGTATTTCGTGAGGTGGTGTAAGGGTGTTTAGGGTTACCCTAAGCCTCTTATTTAATATTAGATCTTTAATTAAACTTCCTTTTAACATTTCCATCCCTTATAGTTTAACTAGTTTATTATTGTTGCACTTAACTATTAAATGTCTAGTATTAATACACTAATAATTCGGTACCCATACACACGAATTATATGCTTGTTTTTATACTCTTAATAATTAATTATATAATAACCTTTATATAATTTATGCAACAATATTATCCAATCACTATATGATTTAATAGCTTTAAATCATATCATGGATAACCTTTAATTAACACATTGTATATTTACTCAACTAGTAAATGTACAAACACTTGTATTAATTAGTTAGTTAAACTAATCTAGTAATAAGTTAAACTTAACTAAATACTTAACTGATTCATAATGACTATTATGAATCATTCCTCTTCATAATATCATTGCTTATCTTGCTCGTATTACATGCACTCACCAGTGTGACCCTTAAGTGTTTCGTAGGCATGGATGCATCATCATAGGTTGACTAACTGTGCACATAAATCCTTCATGTTCAACATCACATACTGCTAATAATGTATCCATTTATCACTAGATACCATCAATTAATACTTTCCCCCAATTATGGTGATTTACCAAACCCTAGGTTTAACCAACCCTTAAGATTCTTACCAATCTTAATCATACACTTGTTTCCTTTGTAAATATACCATCTATTAAGTGTATACATCATTTATAACACCATAACCCATAACCCCAAGAACTAGGGTTTCAAACCCAAGCATCCAAATACATAGATCTTAAACTACAAAGATCAAGGAGTGAAGATATACCTTTAATCTTCCACTAGGAGTGAAATCTACAAAAGATTTGTGAAGAGATCAACCAAAATCTGCACTTGAGCTCAAAAATCGCCAAAGAGGAAACTAGGGTTTTGATATGGCATTTAAAGAGCTAAAACCCGAATTTATTGTAGACGACCCAAGTTCACGCCGTGAACTAGTTCACGGTCGTGAACTTTGCGCTCCGTGAACAATTCCCAATCGCTACCTGAACGTGAACTTTGATCGCCAGAAAACACCAATCCCTGTAGGGAGTTCACGATTGTGAACCCAAGTTCACGCCGTGAACTTCCCTTGTGTAGCAGGGCTGCATTTTTCGGTTGTTGCCTCGACCCGGTTTCGCCCATAACTTTCTCGTACGGTGCCCAAATGACATGAAACCAATTCCTACGTTCTTTAAACGATTTATCCTTATTTATCATATTTTTATACAATTTATTTATTTACAAATTTCGGGTCGTTACAACTATCCACCCCTTAAGAAGATTTCGTCCTCAGAATCTCATCATAGTTCACGAAATCCGGGTACCTCTTCTGAATCTCGTCTTTGACTTCCCAAGTCAAATTTGGCCCAAGTGAATGCTTTCACTTGACCAACACCAACTCGATCTCTTTATTTCGAAGCTTCTTCGTTTTAGTTTCTAATATAGCCTCGGGCTCCTCAATCAACCGGTTCGGGGCGTCAACCCGCAACTCTTGTAATGGAATTATATTTTCAACTTCCCCGATAAACTTTTTCAAATAACTCACGTGAAAGGTGTCATGCACACCTTGAAGCTCGGGTGGAAGTTCCAACTTAAACGCTTGAAGCCCGACCCGTTTCAATATCTTAAACGGTCCAACATACCTTGGACTTAGCTTTCCTTTCTTACCAAACCGCATTACACCTTTCCAAGGTGACACTTTCAACATGACCATATCACCGACATCCAAGTCGTATGACCTTTTCTTCAAACCCGAATAACTTCGTTGTCTATCTTGGGCGACTTTCATGTTGGCTTGTATAATTCCAATTTTCTCATTCGTTACCCTCACGATCTCGGGACCCGTGAGCTTTGTCTCTCCCGCTTCAAGCCAACACGATGGAGTTCTACACTTTCTCCCATACAACGCCTCATAAGGCGGCATCTTAATAGTCGAGTGATAACTATTATTATACGAGAACTCGACTAATGGTAAATGTTCATCCCATTTACCACCGAAATCTAACACACACGATCTCAACATATCTTCAACCGTTTGAATTGTTCTTTCACTTTGACCGTCGGTTTGCGGATGATAAGCCGTGCTCAACCGCAACTTTGTACCCAACTTTTCTTGTAAAGATCGCCAAAATCTCGAGGTAAACCTCGCGTCTCTATCGGATACAATCGATAACGGAACCCCGTGGAGTCGAACCACCTCATCAACATACAACTTAGCCAACTTCTCAAGTGGCAACGTTTCCCGAATGGCTAAAAATAACGCACTCTTGGTCAACCGGTCAATTATGACCCAAATGGCATCGTGACCCTTACTCATCTTCGGTAACCCTACTATTAAATCCATAGTTATATCTTCCCATTTCCCGGGCGGTACTAACAATGATTGAGCTACTCCATACGGTACTTGATGCTCGGCTTCAACTTGTGCACACGTGGCACACTTCGAGATGTACTTGGCCACCCTCGCCTTCATTCCGGGCCACCAATTAACCCGTTTCATATCTTGGTACGTCTTTGTACTTCCCGGGTGAATCGAATATTTCGATTTGTGCACATCATTCAACAACTCTTTTCGGATACCACCGAACTTAGGAACCCAAATACGACCGCCTACGGTCTTCAACCCTTGTGAATTTTCGAGGAAATGTTGGTTCTTACCTAACCGTTCTTGTCTTAACTCGTCTTTTCCCATAACCTCTCGTTGGGCATTCTTGATTCTTTCGATAATACTCGAGACGACTTCTATACGTGTTAAAATTCCTCGGTTCGGGTTCTCATAAACCTTTCGGCTCAAGGCGTCGGCTACTACATTAGCTTTTCCCGCGTGATACACAATCTCACAATCATAGTCGGCGATCAACTCGATCCACCTTCTTTGTCGCATATTAAGATCCTTTTGAGTGAACAGGTATTGTAAACTTTTATGATCCGTGTACAACGTACACCGAGTACCATACAAATAATGCCTCCACAACTTCAAGGCAAATATAGTCGCCGCCAACTCCAAGTCGTGTGTCGTGTACCTCAATTCCGCATTTTTCAATTGTCGCGAGGCATACGCGATCACCTTTCCTCTTTGCATCAACACACAACCGAGCCCTTGATTCGAAGCATCACTATAAACTACAAAATCTTCCATACCATCCGGTAACGTAAGAATCGGCACGTTACACAACTTTTCCTTCAACAATTTAAACGCCTCTTCTTGCTTCTTCTCACACACAAACTTCTCACTTTTTCTCGTTAACTTTGTTAGTGGAATCGCGATTCTCGAGAAGTCTTGTATAAATCTTTGGTAATAACCGGCTAAACCAAGGAAACTTCTAACCTCGGTAGGAGTCCTCGGAGGCTCCCAACTTGACACCGCTTCAATCTTTGAAGGATCAACTTTAATGCCATCACACGTCACCACGTGACCTAAGAATTGCACTTCCCGCAACCAAAATTCACATTTTGAGAATTTAGCATACAACTTCTCCCGTTTCAACACATCTAAAACAAGCCTCAAATGACCCTCGTGTTCTTCCTCGGTTTTCGAATAAATCAAAATGTCGTCAATGAACACGATCAAAAACTTATCAAGAAATGGTTTACAAACCCGATTCATCAAATCCATAAAAATAGCCGGCGCGTTTGTAAGACCAAACGGCATCACTAGGAATGCATAATGACCATAACGCGTACGCAAAGCCGTCTTCTCGGTGTCGCCTTCTTTCACCCGAACTTGGTGATAACCCGACCTCAAATCAATCTTCGAGAAATAACTAGCACCTTGCAATTGGTCGAATAAGTCGTCAATTCTCGGCAACAGGTAACGATTCTTTATAGTTACCTTCTTCAACTCTCGGTAGTCGATACACATTCTTATTGAACCGTCTTTCTTTTTGACAAATAATACCGGTGCACCCCACAGTGACGAACTCGGAGGAATAAAACCCTTATCTAACAAATCTTGCAATTGAGTCATCAATTCCCGCATCTCGGTGGGAGCTAAACGGTAGGGAGCACGAGCAATCGGCGTCGCCCCCGTAACTAAATCAATCTTAAACTCGACTTGTCTCTCCGGTGGCAAACCGGGCAAGTCATCGGGAAATACCTCGGGGAAATCCCGAATAATTTTGACATTATCCATCGTCTTCTTTTCTTTTCGGCCATCTAATACATATGCAATAAACGATGCACAACCCTTCGACATACTTTTCCTCGCCTTAATGGCGGTAATCACATTAGGCATGTGATGTCGTTTCTCCCCATACACATACACTTTCTCATTCTCGGGTGTCTTGATCGACACAATTTTCTTACCACATAATATCTTGGCTTGGTGCATACCCAACCAATCCATACCGATTACTACATCGAATGTTTTTATTCCCATGGGCAACAAATCAACCTTAAACTTTCTACCATCTATTTCTATTTCACATATTCTATAAATACTTTCAACCATAGAAGTTTTTCCGTCGGCTACCTCTATCTCATAAACCTCATCTAGCATCTCGGACGGCACATTCAACTTACAACCGAACTCATAAGACACAAACGAATAATTGGAACCCGAATCAAACAAAATATGAGTTGGCAAGGAGTTAATGAATAGAGAACCTGACACCACATCGTGTGCCTCCTTCGCCTCCTCCCGAGTGAGTTGGAAGGAACGCCCCTTCACCTTAGCCGGGTCCACTTTCTTTTGAGCCGTGGAAACCATCGACTAACATTCAACCTCGGCCAAAGATTTCGACTTGCATTCTCGGGCCATATGCCCCGGCTTCCCACAATTAAAGAAAGTCTTTGACTCTCCTCGGCACACGCCGGTATGATTTTTCCCGCACTTCTTGCACGAGCCAACACTCCCTTGTTTAGAGAAACTCGGTGTGAACTTCCCTTTCTTGAACGAACTAGAGCCGCTCTCGGCCTTCCTTTTCTAGCCCACATGGGCCCTCTCGGCAACACGTGCCTCATTCACTTCCTCAACACCCCGGGCGACACTAATGGCCTCATCAAGTGTGGCCGCCCTTTTAACCTCCAATTGGTAGTCCCACGGTAACCCACAAGCGTACCGGGCTACCCTCATTCTCTCCTCCGAGTAAGTTTTTGCAACAAACGGGAGCAATCCCGTGAACTCTCTCGAGTATTCTTCAACCGACATATCACCCTTCTTTAGGGTCACGAACTTCTCGTGCATCTTTTCCAAATCCCTCTCGGGACAAAACTTCTTTCTCAACCTCGCGGTAAACTCATCCCACGACATTTTCTCCACCACCTCCCTTCCGAGGGTCTCATACACAATATCCCACCAAATCATAGCATCTTCTTTCAAAAGTTGTGACACATAGGTCACCATATCGGCTTCCTTACACTTGCTACTACCGATAACCCTCTCGGTTTCTCGGATCCACCTCATTGTTACCTTCGGGTCCGAACTACCCTTGTACACATTTGGCTTACAAGCCATGAAGGATTTAAATGAACAACCTTCTTTCACAACGGGCCTAGCCCTAGCATCACTTTGGCCACCCGTGGAGGATTTCCCCTCCCCGGTGCCACTACCCCCGGTTCTCTCATCCGATTTAGCCTCGGATTCACGGTCTCCACCCGACCTCTCTCGGTCCCCAATAATACGTTCCACTTCATTGGCCACCGTTCCCTTGATTTGATCAAGAAAAGTTTGGAGATCCGCCATGGTTACCGGAGTTCTATTAGCTCCGACTTCCGATTCATCATCCCGATGCATCGACGGTTGACTTCCTTGTTCAACCACCACCTCAACATGAGGTATCTTTTCCTCCCGGCCCTCCGGGGCTTTACCACTTCTACGTGTGGTCACCATATCTTTCAATCAAGACTATACGATAGACATTAAATATTTAGTACCTTGTGTACAACCCATTAGTCGCATAAGACTCAATATCCATAATCATATCAAATTTCATCGGTCCCCTAGGTTCAACCCTAAACTTAATATAAAGTCTCAAGGTCAACCTATGATCTTAAGGAATCTTACATTCCTAATGCTACAGTCTAAGTCTAGGATGGTCATCCAACCTAGTTCACTTAAACAATAGCTCTGATACCAAGTTGTAACACCTCAAATTTTAATACAAACATTTGGCCAAAATAATCATTTAATAAAGAGGAGAACTATCCCAAAATACGGATTTACAAAAACCTTTGGTATGAAAATCAGAGTATAAGTTTGGTGTTACAAAATATATCAAAACCAAAGCTAAGTCTAAATCCGTTCTAGTGTTCTTCTACTCTAGGCCACGCATCTCTATCCATGCGTACCTACACCTTCGATCCCGAACCTGAGTACATAGCAAAACAACAAGGAGTACGTGAGACAAAAACGTCTCGTGAGCTACATGGGTTTAGACCCAATAATAATAATCATCATAAGGCATATAAACAAATGTACAAGTAACCCGTTCATCTATCTAGTCACCCTATTGTGACTCTATAATCCTTGCTTTCCTAGCAATCATATCTACTTATCGGGTCGTCCCCAATTAACTAGAACCACATTAACTTATTAACCGGGGATCCCCCGCATTAATAAGCTTCATGGTAAAGGCAAGAGGGAATCGCCCAATCTACCTCTACATGCCTTACTCGCCGGACTACTTCCAGTAAGCAAGACTACTATCATGGAATGGACCGATTGGGATCCGCCCAAATGCTCCCCATTCCATATCCTCATGACCGGGGATCCCCCGCGTCATCACAACGTCTCATCCTTTCCACAACTTGATGGTTATGTCAACAAAGCCTTTGGCTATCACGTCAATCATCAAGCAAGCTACTTAACTATATTCAACAATATATTACTAACTCTATACACTAATTTTCTACATAAGTAACAATAGACTCGACATATGTAAATAAAGACATTTTCACGGCTATGTACTAGATAAAGTCCACACGTACTCACCTTAGCAATATAATGCCCCAACCGTATTCTTTCCGCCGGTTTTCTTTGTTCCAACAATTCGGTCAACCTCCAAGACTTCACCGAAAGCCTAATACAACAATCATAGAATGTTCAACATCACATACTACTAATAATGTATCCATTTATCACTAGATACCAACAACTAATACTTTCCCCCAATTATGGTGATTTACCAAACCCTAGGTTTAACCAACCCTTAAGATTCTTACCAATCTTAATCATACACTTGTTTCCTTTGTAAATATACCATCTATTAAGTGTATACATCATTTATAACACCATAACCCATAACCCCAAGAACTAGGGTTTCAAACCCAAGCATTCAAATACATAGATCTTAAACTACAAAGATCAAGGAGTGAAGATATACCTTTAATCTTCCACTAGGAGTGAAATCTACCAAAGATTTGTGAAGACATCAACCAAAATCTGCACTTGAGCTCAAAAATCGCCAAAGAGGAAACTAGGGTTTTGATATGGCATTTAATGAGCTAAAACCCGAATTTATTGCAGACGACCCAAGTTCACGCCGTGAACTAGTTCACGGTCGTGAACTTTGCGCTCCGTGAACAATTCCCGATCGCTACCTGAACGTGAACTTCGATCGCCAGAAAACACCAATCCCTGTAGGGAGTTCACGGTCATGAACCCAAGTTCACGCCGTGAACTTCCCTTGTGCAGCAGTGCTGCATTTTTCGGTTGTTGCCTCGACCCGGTTTCGCCTATAACTTTCTCGTATGGTGCCCAAATGACACGAAACCAATTCCTACGTTCTTTAAACGATTTATCCTTATTTATCATATTTTTATACAATTTATTTATTACAAATTTTGGGTCGTTACAGTTCTCTACAATCATCATGTCACTTGGTTTTCAACCAAGTAATCATGATTCGGCTCTTTTTGTTCGATGTACGGATAAGGGTAGAATCCTTCTTTCCTTATTGTAGGGATTCATTGTACTTGATCGACCCATAGGACCGACCGCCTAGCATGCTTGGTTCGAACCTTGCTGACCAAGAACATGAACTTGTTCTTGACCGATTAAACTAACTAGCTGATTTAATCCCTAAAAGCGGAACTGGGAATAAACCTAATCCTTAAACCCTAAAGGATTGGGATGTTGGAAATCTCGATTAGATTAACAAGAAAGAAACCTTGTATGAAGAACTCGAACAGACACAAAGCTTGTGTGGTTCGTTCGACCATCAACCAAAGAACCCTAGGGTTCTTTGGCCGAATTCGTCCAAGAGGGGAGAAGGGAGAAAGATGTTTCCCAAAACATACCTTGTTGTTTGCTTAAGATTAGTCCACTGATGATTAACAAATCGAGCGATCTTCTAGTTGATCTAAGCAATGAACTTGTTCTTCAAAAACTTGAAGAACACGAAGAACACGAAGAACGAAGAACACCAAGTGGTGGTGTCTTGGTTTCGGCTTTTATGGTGTAACCCCATAAGTGATCCCTAAGCCTTCTATTTATAATAGAAGGACTTTCACTTAGGGCCCTTCTAGTTTAATTAAGATTAATCTCTTAATTAAACTTATCCTTTTACACTTCCATCCCTTATAGTTTAAATAGTTTATTATTGTTGCACTTAACTATTAAATGTCTAGTATTAATACATTAATAATTCGGTACCCATATACACGAATTATCTATACTTGTATTTATACTTTTAATAATTAATTATATAATAATCTTTATATAATTTATACAACAATGTTATCCAGTTACTATATGATTTAATAGCTTTAAATCATATCAAGGATAATCTTTAATTACCATATTGTATATTTACTCAACTAGTAAATGTACAAGCACTTGTATTAATTAGTTAGTTAAACTAATCTAGTAATAAGATAAACTTAACTTAATACTTAACTGATTCATAATGACTATTATGAATCATTCCTCTTCGTAGTATCATTGCTTATCTTGCTCGTATTACATGAACTCACTGGTGTGACCCTTAAGTGTTTCGTAGGCATGGATGCATCATCATAGGTTGACTAACTGTGCACATAAATCCTTCAGACTCCCACTTGTGCAAGTTCGTAACCTTTGTCTTAATGATACGAGCTAGAGTGGCCTTCTAGATGGGCATGTAGGTAACCAACCCCATAAAAACGTCTTACGTAATCCAACTATAGTTTATGAAAAACTCTTTAATAACGTCTCCTAGTAAAGAACACCCTGTCTCTACTTCTTGGGCAAATATGTTATGCTTATCCCTTGCAGCACGATATTTGTGACAACAAATACGAGCATGGTAGAAAATATCAACTCCTGTATTCGAAATCATTTTATGACTTCTTGATTCAAACTGCTGTGATAAACGACAAAGAACAAATCAGTTCGTTTGGGCACGGCCGTGCACTTGTCAGTTTCTCATCATGTCAAAGGACCTATAAATATCTCTCCTTAAAAGGAGGTGCAATTACCATCTTGTTATATTTCGATTTAAAGTACAACTTCCTTTGTACCCAGTATCGCCTCGTATGACAAACATTTTTTCAGAATTGTCTAAGACGAACCAAAGCACATTAGTCATTGTATTCTAAACCAAATACCTCATGCTTAAGGACAATCCTAGTGAACAATACTTTTGAACTTTTCAACCACGAATTATTGTCACGGTGGTCGATCCAATATTCGTTGAGCCTCCAACAGAATATCACCGATATTTGGTTTACATAAAACTTGTGTAGCTATCTTCGAAGAACTTCGAATCTACCACCAAATATCGCGATGACGTTAACGTCCCATCAAGGTTCCCACCAAGACGAGTAATCACGGATTTATACCTTTTTGAATAAATAGGACTTTATTCATGGATATTTTAAAACATACAAAGTCTGAATAACAATGATACTAACTCATGTACTATTCCTCACTAGGCATAGATACTGAATTATTACTGGATCATTACTTATTCCTTTTGTTCGTGTTGATCACTTAATGATTCTTACAATTTTAATTGTAACTTTATCACTAAACCAATCATTTCTATTAAACTAAAGACACCAGACGAGTACTTAGGAATACTGTTTCTTTTGTCTTTGCTAGATATTGTTCATGCAACATTATAGAACATATTCTAGTCTTGCCTTTTATGTAATTCGGTAAACATAGGAGGATTGGAAATTGACTCCTTAGTTTCTTGAATTCATAAAATTCTCCTTGTAACTAAAGCCTCTTTTAGTTACTTGATTTGTAGATATTCTTACTAGTTAAAGAAATTTCCTTAAATGATTATGTTGTCCACTGAAGTGTTAACAACCTATTAGATATGCAATAATTAATCACAAAACTTGTGATCACGCTATTAGGTTTGCAATAATCTAATCAATGATCATTTATTTCTCTTAACTCTTTGGCTAACGACTTGGTGAAACCTTGTTGTTAATGTCTTCTAACTTACTAAATTCATTAACGTCTTTAATGAATTATGTTAGTCTTAGCTCCCACTTACTTTTATGGAATTTAAGCATCTCTTAAACTACTACTTTCGACCTAGTCAATAACTTGAAGCTTAATCTTTTAAAATTTTTATCAATAGTTAAGATCATCCTTTGGATTTGTGAATATCTAACATTCCTGTTTAGGGAATTATGATCTTTATTGATTACTGTATCTAACAAGTATAAGACACTTGAAACGATACTTCCAATTCTTAAACATATTAGTATTCTTTAAGAACTTTATTTAATGCCAAAGTCATTTCTTGGATTTCTCAAATATCCATTATTCCTATAAGGGAATTATGACTTGATTAAATAATGTATTTATTACAAGTATAAAAGACTTGCAATAATACCTTTTAATTCTTAAATACTTTAATATAGTTTGTCTCTTTTAAGAGTTTATTTAATGTCTAAGTCATTTTGCTTGGATTATACGAATATCCAATTATTCCTATTAGGGAATTATGACTTCATTAAATCCTTTACTACAAGTATAAAAGACTTGTAATAATACTCTTAAAGTCTATCTTGATTATATCCAATATAATCATACTATATTAATACTAATACTTTAAAACTTACTATCATAAGTAATGACTATTACTTAAGATGTTTTAACTAACTTCAATAACTTTTGAACCTTATGCTTCCATAAAATTCTTAAATACTTTTATTAGAAAAACTTTCTAATTACTAGTATCTAAGTACCTTGAGCTATCAAGACATTATTCATACAACAATCAAACAAATATAAAACATGAAATATAAGTAAATCAAAACTTGACTTACGATCTAGTCATAAACCTTGACTAGTGTAATTATCACACATGCACACAATATAATTCAACCATAAAGTAAAATTAAAATTATCCAAACAATAAAGTAAAATTGTTTAACTGAATCCACAAAATACTGAATTATAAAAAACTTGGTGCTCGTCGGATCATCACCATCTCATGCCGGTCGTCATCACTTTCCATCTCCTCCTGCAATAAACGATTGCAAAAGTTAGATTACTCGTAATGTACTTTACAAGTATCTTAAAGTGATTAACAAGTGTGGTTGTGTTACCTGAGGAACTTGCGTTTCCTCCACCACCACTCGCACCCTTTGGACAATTCCTTTTCCAATGCCCAGCCTCACCACACTTGAAGCACCGATTCTCGGTCCTCGCAGTGTTAGGCTTAACCTTCTTGACCTTTTGTTTGACACCTTTACCATTTGGCACTCCTTGGTTAGGATAGGTTTTACCCTTTCCTTTACCACCATGCCCTTTTCTCTTCTTCCCACCGCCACTGCCATTACCGATCGTAAGAACGTCCTTAGATTTGGTCCCCAAACTCAACTCAGCTGTCTTGGCATGGAATGTAGCTCAGCAATGGATTTCTCAATATTATGCATGTTGTAGTTGACCACAGAAGACTTGTAGTCATCAGACAACGAGTTGAGTATAGTATCTGTTGCCATTTGCAACGGTATGGGGTGACCAAGTCTAGCGAGGTGATCCATGTGCCCTTTCATTTTCATGATGTGGGCACTCACCGGCGTTTCTTTGACCATCTTGCAAGAGTTGAAGGCTCGATTGATGTCGAACCTCTCAGTGCGAGCTTGCTCTTGAAATGAATCCCTAAGTTGCTGGATCATCTCAAATGCAGGCACATCCATAAGTCCCGCTTGTAACTCAGGACTCATAGTAGCGAGCATTAGACAACTCACATCGAGTGCATCACTGACATGCTTATCATAAGCTTGCCTCGTTTCAGCTCTAGCATTAACGACAGGGGCATTTGGTACTGCTCTCTCCAAGACATACCCCTTTCTCTCATGCCTGAGCACAATACGAAGATTGCGCTCCCAGTTGAGAAAGTTTGACCCAGTCAACTTGTCTTTTTCGAGGATTGAGCGAAGTGAGAGATTGTTGGTACTTGTCGTCGCGATTGCGTTTGTTGCTGCCATCTACAAATCAAACCCTGTTTAATTAGTTCTCATCAATATACATTCTCTAAAATATATTATAAACCCATAATTAATATTTTAGGCCTAGGATCCATATATCACATTCTCGCCGCAAGGTTTGGGCACTTCCCGACGAGACATGTTATTTCTGGTAGGTAACATCCTTACCAATCGTATCAAGACTTGACACGATTCCTAGGGGTCGTAGAATCTTTAGACTTATAACTTATTACAACCTTGTACAATCTAATTGTACATTTCTAAGTTAGTAATAAAGTCTAGTATGTTTATTCTACTCAAGTACTTTTTGGGCCGGGACTCCCGATTATCACCAAAGTAGATCAGACCATCTAAGACAGTGCGATGTTCTGCGCCGGGACTCCCGATTATCACAGAACCTTACGCACCCTAACACTCGCAATGATTTGAATCCATATCTAAGGTTCTTTATCCTTACAATATGAATATCGTTGAACAAGTGAGGTGTTCCATTAGGTGGATAGTACTTAGATCTAAGATTTTCTTGGGTTTGTTTAAGTCTTAAAACTAAAATTAAACCTTTATTCCAATCTTAAACCTTGTTTAAAATGTGTGACTTGTGAATTTAGGAATTCTACAAGACACCTTTTTAAAGCTTAAGAACTATTCTTTAAAACTTATAGTTTCAAGAATTTGCGCGATTTTATATGTATACCTAAAACGAGGTGTACAAAACGTTTTACTAGGTTTTGTGAGAAACCTTTATCTATAATAAAACTTACTTGTTTTATCTTACTTGAAAAACTTTTAAAACTTATGTTAAACTTTTAATCCTATTATGATTCATAAACTTGAATCATAAATCTAGTTTAACACATCTAGTTTTTCATACGTCTTATAACGAAATTAGACATTTGTTTTGACTTATTAGATTCGACCAAAACTTATGTCATAACGACACACTTACAAACTTTGTGATTTTCTTGTGTAGCTCCCACTAGTTCCAACAACCATGATGGAACTTAAACTAACACAATCATCGGTTTATACTTGGTGAAACTAATAAATTTATTATATAAAGACTATATATAATAATTCTTAGTTTGTTTAAACCTATCTTATATTTAACTTAAACTAGTTAAATATAGGTTCTTGTTATATCTTCTTGATCATTATTCTAGTATATTACATGACTTGTAAAATACTTATATTATACTTGTATAATTATCTAGTTATAATAACTTATAACTTTATACACTTTAATATATAACTTTGTATATTTCTAGTTAATCATATAATTTCAACTTGTACAATTTCTAGTTATAATGAAATCATAACTTTGTACTTTCTAGTCTTAATTATATAGTAACTTATACAATAACTAGTTATAATATTATCCTTTAAGATCAAAATAACATTATCTTTTAATTGTTCCATTTTATCTTGTACTTAATATATATTCGTATATATGTATATTTCTATAATAAACTTGTAACATTCTAATAAGAATATTACATCTAATTTATACGTATGTGTTTTAACTTAATCTAATTAAAATACGTATAAACTTATTATATCTATTAAAATTCATTTTCTTATAAGTATTAAAAAAAATTCCGAAATATATATATATATACATGAGTAAATTACACGAATGGTCCCTGTGGTTTACACAATGTCTTCGATTTGGTCCCTAAGTCTCAGTAATTACACCCGTGGTCACTGTGGTTTACACTTCGTATTGGTTTTGGTCTCTAATACTAACAACCGTTAAAATTTGGCTGTTACATTTTCTGAAGTGCCTAAAATACCCCTTAACTTATACTCTTTCTTCTCTTATCTTCTTCCATGTACTCCTTCTACAATGTCATCCCACAAATCAACTAACCCTAAGGGGCTGTTTGATTTGGAGTTTTGATTCGAACTCAAACTGAAATTTTGATTCTGTCTGAATCCAAGCGTTTGTTTTCGAAACCAATTGTCTGACTCGGTCCAAAGATAGGATTCGGTCTAATCAAATCTCTTGATCCGGTCCGAACTGAAATATTGATGGACTCGGTCGATTTCTTCTCCCTTTGACGACGCCACATTCCACAAAAGTAGGGTTTCTCTTCTCCTTTCTCCGCCAGCCGCCGACAGCTCTTCCTTCTTCCACACTCCGCTGACACGTCAAGTACAATATCGAATATAAAAAACCCAGCAATTATCAGATTTACGATTTATGAATATTGTCTAGATTAGGGTTTGTGTTGTATGGAGTGAGCTTTTTCGTAAAGATAAAAAACCCAGATGGGTTTCTTTGGAATACAATGATCAGGGGATTTGCTTTAAAAAATTAATGCTTGCTTTAAACAAAAAACCCAGATGGATTATGTTGATTATCGATACGCAAAACCATCGTATCTTGTGTTGTGTGGATTTGATTATCAATTTGCTTTAAACAAAAAACCCAGATTGAACAATCTGCGTTTCCTCTTTTTTTTTCTTCAGATTGTATGTAGAGATGAAGGAAAGAGGAAAGAGGAAGGAGATGGTGAGGGTAAAATTGTCAATTAAAAAAAGTTAACAGCAAATTTTAACGGCTGTTAGTATTAGGGACCAAAACCGATACGAAGTGTAAACCACAGTGACCACGAGTGTAATTATTAAGACTTAAAGACCAGATCCAAAACATTATGTAAACCACATGGACTATTCATGTAATTTACTCTATATACATATATAAACAAATAAGTACATCTTGTTAATTTTAGAACTTAAAAATTAACACTTCTTTTAATCTTATATAATTCCTTAAATGAATTAGATAAACCCTAATCTTGTTCTTGATCAATCAAAACTAGGGTTTTGACTTTCTTGATCAAAGAATCATTTTATTAAAAGATTAATTCCTTTTAATCAATCCTATCTAAACAATAAACTTTGTTTAAATTCTAAGATAGATTATAACCTTTAATAAATTTATTTAAACGTTTTAACTTAAACCTTATAGACAATAAAACTTTGTCTAAGTTACTAGGTTTAAAGAACTAGTTTTAATAAATCTATCAAAATAACAATTAAACCTATTACACATAAACTTGTTTAATTATCTAGGTTTTAGATTATTATCCTAATTAATTCTTTTTAAACTAATTAAACTAAACTAGTTTAATTTTCTTGATCCTAGATTACTTCTAGGGTTCGAAAATTCTATAGCCTAGGAAACTTTTCTACCAATTAAACTAGGCTAGTTTAATCAAACTTGGTGTCCAAGTAACCTCCTTGATTTCGAAATCTTTGAGGAAAAAGGAAAGAATCTTTTTTGACCAATTAAACCAAAACTTGGTTTAACACATTTGGTCCTAGATTTTGAAGATCAAATAATAAGGAAAGAATCCTCTTGATCAAGAACTTTGATATTCTTGATCCTAGGGTTCTTCCTCTTTTCGAAATTTCTAGGATTAGGAAAAAGAAGTCTTTTGACCAATTAAACTAAACTAGTTAAATGTTCTTGGTCCTAGGGTTCTTTCTTGCTTTTCGAAAATTCTAGGGTTCTTAGAAACCTCTTGACCAATTAAACTAGACTAGTTTAATATTCTTGGTCAAGAAGAAGAAGAAAAAGAATTGGAACAAAAAAAACTTTAATTTATATAAATACAAACAAACTTTGTTAATCTAGTTTAGATTTCTAAACCAACGCTCTGATACCACTGTAGGGATTCATTGTACTCGATCGACCCATAGGACCGACCGCCTAGCATGCTTGGTTCAAACCTTGCTGACCAAGAACATGAACTTGTTCTTGACCGGTTAAACCAACTAGCTGATTTAATCCCTAAAAGCGGAACTGGGATTAAACCTAATCCTTAAACCCTAAAGGATTGGGATGTTGGAAATCTAGATTAGATTAACAAGAAAGAAATCTTGTACGAAGAACTAGAACACACACAAAGCTTGTGTGGTTCGTTCGACCATCAACCAAAGAATCTTAGGGTTCTTTGGCCGAATTCGTCCAAGAGGGGAGAAGGGAGAAAGATGTTTCCCAAAACATACCTTGTTGTTTGCTTAAGATTAGTCCACTGATGATGAACAAATCGATCGATCTTCTAGTTGATCTAAGCAATGAACTTGTTCTTCAAACACTTGAAGAACACGAAGAACGAAGAACACCAAGTGGTGGTGTCTTGGTTTCGGCCGAATGGAAGAAAGGAGGCTAGGGTTTTCGTCTTTTGTGGTGTAACCCCATAAGTGATCCCTAAGCCTTCTATTTATAATAGAAGGACTTTCACTTAGGGTCCTTCTAGTTTAATTAAGATTAATCTCTTAATTAAACTTATCCTTTTACACTTCCATCCCTTATAGTTTAACTAGTTTATTATTGTTGCACTTAACTATTAAATTACTAGTATTAATACACTAATAATTCGGTACCCATATACACGAATTATATATACTTGTATTTATACTTTTAATAATTAATTATATAATAACCTTTATATAATTTATACAACAATGTTATCCAATTACTATATGATTTAATAGCTTTAAATCATATCAATGATAATCTTTAATTAACACATTGTATATTTACTCAACTAGTAAATGTACAAGCACTTGTATTAATTAGTTAGTTAAACTAATCTAGTAATAAGTTAAACTTAACTTAATATTTAACTGATTCATAATGACTATTATGAATCATTCCTCTTCGTAGTATCATTGCTTATCTTGCTCGTATTACATGCACTCACCGGTGTGACCCTTAAGTGTTTCGTAGGCATGGATGTATCATCATAGGTTGACTAACTGTGCACATAAATCCTTCACTTATATGTTGATGATATGATTATTACTGGCGATGATCATCATGGTATAGAATCTTTGAAACGAGATTTAGCATATCGATTTGCTATGAAGGATTTGGGCTTGCTTCGGTAATTCTTGGGAATTGAAGTTGCTCAATCACCAAAGGGTTACATTTTATCTCAGACAAAGTATATTTCAGATTTGTTTGACCATGCACGACTCACAGATAACCGGACAGTTGATACTCCTTTAAAAAGTAATTCCAAGTACTCTCCAACTGACGGTGTCACCTTATCTGATCCGAGCCTTTATCGTACCATTGTGGGGAGTTTGGTTTATCTCACCGTCACAAGACCTGATATTGCTCATGCAGTTCATGTTGTTAGTCAGTTTATCACTGCTCCAACTAGTGTTCATTGGGGAGCTGTGATGCATATTTTGAGATATCTTCGTGGCACACAATTTCGCAGCCTGGTTCTTCCTTCTTCATCCTCACTTGAGTTACGTGCCTATAGTGATGCTGATTGGGATAGTGACGTTCATGATCGAAAATCCACTACTGGGTACTGTATTTTCCTTGGAGATTAATTATTTCGTGGAAAAGTAAGAAACAAGATATCGTCTCTCGTTCTTCTACCAAATCTGAGTATCGTGCCATGGCCCTTGCCACTTGTGAGATTGTTTGGTTACGATGGCTTCTTGCAGATATGGGTGTAACATTTCGAAGCTTACTCCATTACATTGTGACAATGAAAGTGCCATATTGATTGCCAAGAATTCAGTATTTCATGAGCGTACAAAGCATATTGAAATTGATTGTCACTTCACTCGTCACCATTTGCTTCAGGGGACTATCTCGCTTCCGTATATTCCTTCTACTCTGCAGATTGCTGATATGTTTACAAAGCCTTTGACTGCTCCTCGGTTTCATTTTCTGACTGACAAACTCTCAATGCTTATTACTGTTGCATTATGAGTTTGAGGGGGGATGTTAGCTTATTAGTCTTACTGGGTTTATTAGTTGGGCCTTATGTCTAGCCCATTAACTAGTTAGCTTTACTATATATATTGTCTTTCTTTGTCTTGTTCTGTAACTTGACTTTTGTAAGTTCACACAACCTTGTCAATAACTCCAAGGATTTGATAACCACAATTTTTATGGTTGCTCTTTATAAATGAACTTAGTGTTTTAAATTGTTGTACATAAACGGGCTATTATCCATTATCTGTTATATTTGCTATATGTAATCATAAAATACAATCATTTAAACTATTATATCCATTTATAAAGACAATATTAAGGGTTCTTGTTATCCTGATTAAAAAAATGTGACTTATATACACAACAGTATATAAGACTTATACACAATTCAGTGTATAACTCGCGTTTCAACGGACAATGACTTATATACACAACAGTATATGACTCGATCTTTAAAGAAATGACTTATACACAATTCTGTGTATAACTCGCATTTCAACGGACAATGGCTTATACATACTTCAGTGTGTAACCCGCTCTTCATCAGAATGGCTTTCAAGTACATCTGCTTGAAACCCGTTCTTTAAATATCATAATTGGTTGAGGGGGAGAATTTCTATATTCACTTGTCAAGGGGGAGAAAATAGACATTCTTATGTCAAGGGGGAGCATAACTGCTTTATGATTTTTGAAAAACAACTGTCGAGGGGGAGCATTCTTTTATAATCGCTACATTCTGTTTCGATGCTCCTTTCAAAATTTTTTTGAATTATCAATATGCAGTATAAATTTTTGTAATATCCGTAAACGATCTCATTACCAATCTCAATTGGTACTGATTGCATCTGTTTATTACAAATTTTCTTATTCTATCTTGATAATAAATTTTTTTTTCTTTCCTCAAACAGTTTTTCAACCTCTTACATATTTACAATCACACAAGGTTATCAATGTTGAGTATTAGCTTTTACAATATTCGTAAACGATCTCTTTACCAGTCTAGGTTGGTACTGATTGCATCTGTTTATTGCAAATTCTCTTATTTCTCATTGCTACCTTTGTGTTCCTTCATTGTTAATTTCTTTTCAATTGTAAATTAATTTTTTTCTCCTTTTCCATACAAATTTCATTTTTCAAAATTGATACTCAATAACAAATATCTTTTTACTCATATTGAGTTGTTGACATCACATTCTCATAAATTCTTTATTAATCAGTGATACTCAACATTCCAAAATTTTTATCTCACTTTGTGCTCACAATGATGTGTTCACAACGTAGGATACAAATTTTTGTCATATTCGTAAACGATCTCTTTACTAATTTCGATTAGTAAAGATTGCATCTGTTTATGACAAATTTTCGTCTCTTGCGTTGTGTCTCAATTTTTCAAAACTCTGCTTTTGCACTTAAAATTTTCATTTTTTTTAAATGACTTGTTTGCAACATTCAACACAATTTGCTGTTAAATTCGTCGATCTCTTTACTGATTTCAATCAATACTGATTGCATCTGTTTTTCACACCATCTTGGATTGATTGTTCTTACTATTTTTCAAACGATTTACATACTTAAACGATCAATGGAGAATTCATTTTTCATTTTCTCCAAAATGTTCAGATTCAATTCTGACTTACTCATATTCTCACACACTCAAAATCGTTTTTAATGCACTGTTAGATCCTTGATCTTTGTATATCCGTCGATCTCTTCTTTGCACACGTTCAGAGAAGATTGCATCTTTGTAAGTGGTATACTTCACTGATCTTTGATATAACACAACAAATTGATCTCTTTTAAATTTCAAATATTTGATTAACAATGACTTTAATCATCGTGTTCGTCATATCCGTAAACGATCTCTTTACTGAAGTTCTTCAGTAAAGATTGCATCTGTTTATGACTTCACGTGATTATTGACACTGCTATTCTTCATCTTTCAAATATTTTTCTCCAACATTCTTGGATAATATCAATTTGTAACTGGTTCTTTCATGAGTACTATATGTTTCTGATTCTCGATTCTGAAACTATCGTGTCTTGGCTCTCGATTTACACCGACACACAATTTCCTCTCTCCGTTTCCACATCGTAACTATTCAGCTTTATCATGAGGACCCTGGTCATGATCCTCGTGAGGGGGAGAAAAAGAGCAAGAAATAGTTCAAATATTGGATTTATAACTGAACAACATCAAAAAGAACCACAAACAACCCATCAAAGAAGAAAATTTATAACTCATGTACTCAGATCAAATGCAAAATCAAGTGAGAATCAATGTATTTAACAGAAAAAAAGTGAAGAAGAAGTAGAAGAAATCGATTCGTCTACAGAAATCTCTCTCAAAATCTCAACCATTTCTCAACCATTTCAATTTAACACTTAACCGTTCAAATAATTCTTTCTAAAACACAAAATTACAACCATTCAAACCTTAACCGTTCAAATCATTCTTTACAAAACTCAAAACATTATTATCCTGTCCTCACAAAACCTCTATCACAAAATCCAAAACAAAATCTCCAATAGCCAAAATCCCAGATAAATCCTTCCAAATTGACATTCCATTACCAGAACTTTTAACCTTAAATGAGACATTTTTTAGAACTTTCTTACACCAACTAATTCAACGAAAAATGTCCCTTTGAGTGTTTGAAACTTCGAAGTTCTGTAACGGAAATTATAATTGCTTCTACTGCCACTCAGATGTTATCATTGAAAAGCGAAATCTAGATATGTTAATTACAGCCTTTGACAAAGAATTGAAATGATCAAACGTAATTCACCATCTTGAAGTACATCTGAGAATACATGAACATTGTAGCTTGCCCATCTTTTCACAAGGTTACACAATCCTCTATCAACATTTGATCAGATCAAGGATTTGCAATGAGATCTTGAACTTACTTCTTACGTGAGAAGGAGAGCAATGGGCCAATAGAAGCAACTGAAGACGGAAGACTGGGATGGAGTGCATCAAGCACAAAAAGGCTAATGATTGTTAGGACTAGTTTTGTGCTTAAATGTGTAATTAGGCTTAATTAAACTAGTTAGTGGTGATTTGTGAGAGGAGGTATAAATAAGTGAGATTAAGGCTAATGATTGTTTAATCCAACATCAGTGAAGAAATAATTGTTGTTTGAGGGGGAGCGTAACCGTTATCAACGTGTTACCTCAACAACAATTATCAAGAACCATATATCGACATAAAGCCACAAACGTCAAGAAAAGACTTCCGCTGCTAATCTCTCTATTAATGTGGGTCTTATTTTAAGTCGGTCTATATGTATCTTCAAAGTAAAGTCTTCAAAATACATCTTGTTGGTTGAAAAAGCTACAAGTATTCATTTTCACATCCAAAGAAAGCTCACATTGTTCCTGATACAATATTATTCAACGACATATCTACCAGGTGCAACTTTGGCTCAAGATGAAGACTTCGAAGATACGCCTCCCAGACTATTGTTACAAAGGGGGAGATTGTTGGGTCACATTTGTTGTAACCAATAGTCTAGGGGGCATTGTGTAATTAGTCTAAAATAGGTCTAGGTATATAAACCTTGTTCTTAGCTAATTGCCATTCAACCTTTGCCCTAAATTGTATTGTTCTTATCTAATAGCAAAGAGTTCTATCCATCTTAATCTTCCATAATCTTACTTGTTAATGCTTAATCTATAGTTTAATCATTGAATCTCATTCTACAACAAAACTGATAAAAAAGGGTTCTTGTTATTAAAATTATTCCAGAATATTTAAATCCTTTCTTTTTTTTTTTTGGAGACGCCAGAATATATTTTAATCGATTATGGATTCTCGCTAGTGTTCTCTAACACGCCTTTAATACACCTTGTCTTTTATAATCACACTTAGTAAATTTCCTTGTTTTGATAAATTTATGAAATATTTATATTTCTAAGTCAACAGATTTGTATGTAGTTGAGAGGTTTTCCGTTACCTCGCCTTAATTACACCACCACCCTTCACCTGTAATCTCATGCATTTCACCCCTTTCTTAAACCCTCATCTCCTTCAATTCATTCATCTATCTCTCTCTCTCTCTCACACACACACAATGAAGTTTTGCTACACCACCATCTTCACCACGCTCGCCGTCATCATCTCCGCCCTCATTTTCATCCTCACCCGCCCCAAACGCCGCCTTAACCTCCCTCCCGGACCGCCCGGTTGGCCCATCGTCGGCAACCTCTTCCAAGTCGCCGGTTCCGGCAAACCCTTTTTCCAATAAGTCAGAGAACTACTCCCCAAATATGGTCCCATTATCACTCTCAAAATGGGTACCCGAACCTAGATTATTCTATCCGGAGCTGATTTAGTTCACGAAGCATTAGTCGAAAAAGGTCAAGTTTTCGCAACCCGACCACCCGAAACCCGACCCGGATCATATTCAGTTGCAACAAGTTCACAGTCAACGCGGCGTTGTATGGTCCCGTGTGGCGGTCGTTGCGGCGGAACATGGTGCAAAACGCGCTTAGCTCGAATAAATTACGCACGTTCCGTGAAGTTAGAGTGGCGGCAATGGATAAACTTGTGGATTGGCTGGCGGCCGAGGCGAAGGGGGCGCGGTTTTGGTGTTGAAAAACGCGCGATTTGCGGTGTTTTGTATACTTGTATCGATGTGTTTTGGTGTTGAAATGGATGAGAAAACGGTTGAGCAAATCGATGAAATGATGAAAACGGTGTTGATCACACTCGATCCTCTGTTAGATGATTACCTCCCGATGTTAAGACCTTTATTTTCAAAACAACGGAAACGGGTAATGGAAGTAAGAAAGCAACAAATCGATATGTTGGTTCCGTTTATCGAGCGGCGGCGGGCGGCGATTGGAAACCCCGGAGCGGACCCCACGGCGGCAGAGTTTGCTTACCTCGATACATTGTTTGATTTGACGGTAGAAGGACGGCATGACCCGCCAAGTGATGCAGAGATTGTGACACTGTGTTCGGAGTTTCTGAACGGTGGAACTGACACCACTGCGACCGCTATCGAGTGGGCGGTCCGAAGGTTTATTGAAAACCCTACCATCCAATCACGCCTCTACGACGAGATAAAACTTGTCACGGGTGGCAAAAAGGTCGAGGAAAAAGATATTGAAACTATGCCGTATTTAAATGCGGTTATAAAGGAATTATTACGAAAACACCCTCCAACTTATTTCTCTCTGACACATTCGGTTATCCAACCAGCGAAACTCGCTGGTTATGATATACCCGTAGGGACTAATGTGGAAATATATTTACCTGGAATTGGGGAGGATCCGAAACTTTGGGTAAACCCTGATAGGTTTGACCCAGATAGGTTTCTTACTGATGGCGAAACTGCAGATATAACAGGTGTCACTGGAGTTAAGATGATACCGTTTGGAATGGGGCGAAGGATTTGCCCTGGTTTGGGAATGGCGACGATGCATGTGAGTTTAATGATTGCCCGAATGGTTCAGGAATTCGAATGGAGGCCCTAACCAGAAAACAGTAAGGTTGATTTTGGGGAGAAATCAGAGTTCACGGTCGTGATGAAAAATAGTCTTAAAGCTGCAATCACGCCTAGAGCTCGTATTTGATGAAGATTTTGTATGTTTACATACGATTATGTTTTTGGTATCGATTTTTACTTATTGCTTTTATATAATTTTGTGTTGTGATCTTGAAATTTGTTGTATTAAGAAATTAAATTGTAGGCACTTCAGAATCTAGACGCGTTGGGTGATGAGAATTAACGTTTTTGTCCCGAATTTTCTGTGTTACGACGTTAACATTTATATTAAAGTGGATTGTATCATCCTTTAAATGGTTTATGGCTGTCTGTATAGTTTTCTTGTTTACGTACCGAGTTTTTATTAGCAAATAAAACGATTTAATGTACGTTAAAATAGTACTTAAAGAATAAGATATTTATTTTTGAGCAGGAACAAAAAAAACAAAAAGAAATTTGAACAGAACCGGGAAATCAAATCAGGAGCTGTCAGGATCGATTAACTATAAACAAGTTAATAAACACCTTAGATCTAATTGATGATAGAAGTTGCAGCGGATCAACACTATATCAATATATTAAGAACAATGAACTGTATGAACAATATGCAAGAATATTAAGAACACAGTTTCACAAAAAGCTTCAATGTATATTATTGAGTTAACAATACACACGTACGTTTACAATTCGTAAGGAACTATTTATAATAGTCCTTGAAGCTAAACAATTTACCCTAGTTATTCTAGGACTTGATTTACATCGAATAATAATAATATACATTGATTTACATTCTATAACTATCTATACGAAGATCTCGGACTTGATATTCTTCAAAAACGCGTTGTCAGTAGTAAAACTAATCACCAGTAGTAAATATGAAGATCAGTAGTAAACTTGGTGATCAGTAGTAAGTCCAGAAACCAACGTCAGTAGTAACTACAATGATCAGTAGTATCTTCAATCTTTGCAAGATCAGTAGTAACTTAGTTATAGTATCATCAGTATCAACTTCTCAGTATTAATCAATTCTGCCCCATCAGTACTAAGTGATCAGTACTAACTGCAGCATCAGTAATAAGTTGATCTGAGTTTTGCTCCAACAATCTCCCCCTAAACTTATTGATCATCTTTTAATCAATCAAGTTTCTTTTGTTCCTCTTGTTCTTTTCTTCTTCTCTCAAGAGTTCTTTGATTCTGTTGAAGCCTTTGTTCAATAATATATCCGCTGCTCCTCTTTGTAAAATAATTCAGTTTGTTTTGGAACATAACAGCATCATAAGGTTTCATCAAAGTGTTTATGAATATCTGATACATAGTCTTCTCAGAATGTGGATATTCTTTCTCATATAAGTACAATTCACACACTTTGCCTGATTTCTCAAAGAAGTACATATTGGCAGAAGGAATGACATTCCAAGCATACACATTACCTGGATTTGTAAATTGTTCTGGATAATTGTCTGGATAAAATGCAACATCAATCATCTTTGTTAAATATCCAGCTCCAGACTCTTTCCATGATTTCTTTGTCATTCTTGGTTTCCCAATAATCAGAAGTTTGATTACATCACTTCTTGAACATGATCTGATTAAGGGTAACCATCCAGTGAATCTCTGTACAACTTTGTCTTCCCTTATGACCTCTATGACATTGTTCTGCATCACTCTCCAGTTAATAATTTGATTATTCTGTAATGGAGCAACTGGCATTTCAAGAACATGTATAATTTGTTTTGACTTCTTCTTAGAGCTTTGTTCTTGATCAACAGATTTTCTTTTCTTAGATTGGAGAGTTGAAGTATTACCAACAGTTGAAACACTACCAGCCTTGAGTAAATTTAAGCTGATTGGGATTAAAGTTTTGGCTTTGGCTTTCTTTGATTCTTCAGCTTCTTGTTCAGCCAAGTCTCTCTTCTTTGCAGTGCAGTATTTTTCAATTATGGTTATCATCTTCATTCTTCCAAAAGATTTTGCACTGTGACCTTTTGTCTTTAGAAAGTCTATCATAAGAGACTTTTGTTCAAATATATCATCTGGTAAATCACCTTTTGTTCTTTTGCATTCTGCTACAAGATCTTCAAGACAATTTAGATGTTCTTCTTCTACTTTTCTAAACCTTTTGAATTCTGCTTCTTGGGCTTCTATCTGAACATCTTTAATTTGAACAGGTGGTTGAACAGGAATTTCTCTTTGATCCTTCTTTTGTTCAAGGGCTTGATACTTAGCTACCTTCTCCAAATATCTCTTATGCTTCACCTTCCATTTAGACTGTTTATCAGCTCTAACAAGATTTATCTTGTTTACCATGTAATGACCAAGAGCTCTGTTAGGGTAATCTTCATCATATATTTCTTTACCCTTTCCAATATGTGCTGAAGGTGGAGGTGGAATATATTTCATATCTGGCACTCCACTTATTATAACAGAAGGAGAAAATGATCTAAGTTCATCTTGTTGAAGTATTTTTGGATGTGGAGGAAGTGAGCACTCATCAACCTCAAACCAATTCACATTATCATCAATGTCAGGTATGATAAGTGGTTGATCAGGTGTTGGTGGTTTGGTAATGATGACATGTCTCTCTCTTTCAATTAGCTCTGGAAAATGTAGTTCTTCCTCTTCAGTAGTAACCAGAGTAGTTACTACTGGTGTAACTTCAGGAGTTACTACTGATAGGGCATCAGTAGTATTTGTTGCTTTTAATTCCTCTTCTTCATTTACTACTGCTATTACCTCAGTAGTGGGAGTTACTACTGGTATTTCTTTTTCAACTTGTTCTTCCATAGTAGCAGTAGTAACAGGTTCATCTTCTGTAACCATCATCTCTGGGCCTTCATCAACATTTGTTTCTTTTAAATTTAAGAGGGAGGATGCTGCTGCTGCAATAGATTCATCAATCATTGTCTGTATGTTATCCTTCTCCCCCTTAGTGAGCTCAACTGGTGGAGCCTCACTATCATCAAGTTTCTTCTTCAATTTTCTGATGATTTTGGTTTGTTGATGAAGCCTTTGCTCATAGAACCGCATTCTTTTGTTGATGGTATTCACATGCCTTTTCATGGCAGCCATAGTTTTTCCTTGATTGGTTAAGTACTTGAGACAATCTTGTACAGTGGATTCCAAGGAATCCACTTTAGCCGTCAATTGGTTGATTTTAATACTGCCCTCACTCCATCTAGCAAGATCATCGGGCTCACTAACAGGTACATTGGTTTTAAGGTTTTCCTTCCTTTCCATCAATTCCACAGATCTTCCCTCATCACTGCTTGGTGATTCATTGGGTCTTTTAGACATTCTCTTCTTCCTAGAAGAAGCAGAGATGCCCCCCCTTGTGGTTTCTTGGCACCGGGGTCCTTTGAGTAATTCCTCAAAAGAGTCATCACTCAAAGTTGCCGAGGTTTGGGTCCTAATGATGTTTTCACTGTCCTGTGCACCCACCTTTGGGGCATCAGTAGTGAAAGCCCTCCCCTCATGTCCTCTCTCCTCCTTGGAGGACAACTCTTTGAGCCTGGGGTGTGACTCGATTTGTCCCCTGGTGTCCTTTGAAGAAAATTTCTTTCTTTTATAAATTGTGGAAATGTTTTGGGTTTTGTCTGGTAGGTCTTCCACAGAGTGAAGAGTAGCACTCTGCAAATTTATATCAAGTTCCTGGGACACATTCAGGACTTCTGTTTGGGTTGGTGATTGAGTGGCTATTTGGATTGGTGTTTGGGCTGTATTTGGGGGTGATGGAGTGGGTTGAGGTTCAACTTGGGTTGTAGCAATGGTTGAACCCTCTCCAATATTGGGTTGATCTTTGATCATGTTAGGAAACAGAGGGGTTTCCTTGCCCGAAAATTTAAATTGTTTTCTCATATTTGAGAAAACTTTCTTGTTCAACTCAGGTAATATAAAAATGTTTTTAGGAGTTGACAAGTTTTGTAATTCACAGTTTATGATATGTTGTAGAAATCTGGGATACATTAAAAATTTAGAAGAACTAAGATTTCCCAACATACCATCAAATATCATGTATGAAAAATTAAATACTTGGTCTGTGCATAAACAGACAACAGCAGAGGCTATTGCCTTATTAAACTCATTCCAAGTACTTCTTTTTAGAGAAATACAATGCTGAATGGTATGTATTAAAAATTTCCATTGTGGGGAGAGAAGACCCTTTTGAAAGGTTACTATGTTCAGTCTTCCCTCATATCCCATTTTTTGTAAAATTTCAGCAATGTATTCCTTAGGAAGAGTGAACATACCTGAATCGTCATGTAATTGTAGATGGTGTCTGATGGATTGTTCTGTTACTGTGATGTGCTTTCCATCTACTGTTGATTTGATCATTGAAACGGTTGTTCCTTCTGTTCGTTCAGCATTGGTCCAGAAATCCACCAAGTGCTGTTGATATGATTTTGGTTTTACAGTTAAGGCAAACTGTATATATGAATTTCTCAAGAATTTTACGATCGGACGGAAATCTTTTGTTCCGTCGGGATTCTTTAAAAATGCAACCATATTGTGAAATTCTGAGTATTTGAGATCGGTTTGCACATCGAGAGCTTGTAAAGTTGCCATTTTGCAGTGATTTGAGAGAAAATTTTTAAGAATTTTAAGACTGAAGATGAGTTTTTGATCGAAAGCTAGGGTTTATCGAAAGGTTTTAGCAAATCGAAGTGAAGATAATGCTAAATTAATCGTCTGCCGCCTTTTATATCTTTCGATTTAACCTGCAAAACTACGAAAATAGCCTTCGAATCATAACATAACGGTTATTTTCATGGGGGTTAGTTTGGTAATTGTGTTTATGAAAGACCAGTAGTAAATAAGATATCAGTAGTAAAACGTCAGTAGTATCTACTAACATCAGTAGTGACTAAGGATTTTGACATCAGTAGTAACTATAGACATCAGTAGTAACAATTAACATACAAGACCAGTAGTATATGTGAATACCAGTAGTACTGACTTACCAGTAGTATTTGTGTAAACCTAAAATACACCAGTAGTAATGAACTACCAGTAGTATTTTGTGCATACACTTTCACACCAGTAATACAGCAATACCAGTAGTAAAACACTTAAGGAAATAACTAATATTTTTACAACACTAACTTTACACATGATTTTAAGTGAGATTTTAAGTTATTAAAATCATTCCAATACTGCTAACCAAGAAGTTGAATCTTCCTACATCAAATGCTTTTGTAAAAAGATCTGCTAATTGATCATCAGTATGGATTTTAACTACTTTGATTAATTTCTTTTCATTACAATCTCTTATAAAGTGAAATCTTATTTCAATGTGTTTAGTTTTTGAATGTTTTACTGGATTATTCACAATACTAATAGCACTTTGATTATCAATAAAAATAGGAGTTTTAAGGATAGAGATACCAAAGTCTAGAAGCTGATTTTGAATCCATAGTACTTGAGCGCAGCAAGCAGATGCAGCTACATATTCTGCTTCAGCAGTAGATGTTGATACATTTGTTTGCTTTTTACATTGCCATGACACTAGTCTTGATCCAAAGAATTGACATCCACCAGTAGTGGACTTTCTGTCTTGACATTCACCTCCATAGTCACTATCTGTGTAGGCTATGAGTTCAAATGGTGAATCATGTGGATACCATAGACCAAGTGATGGTTTGCCTTTCAAGTATCTGAATATTCTTTTTACAGCTTGTAAGTGTAATTCTTTGGGTCTTGCTTGATACCTTGCACACACACAAACACTATACATAATGTCAGGTCTTGATGCAGTTAAGTACATCAAAGAGCCTATCATTGATCTATATAAGTGTTCATCTACATCCTCCCCCTCAACATCAGGATGTAGGTGTTTGTGTGTTTCCATTGGTGTACTAGCACTTTTACTGTCTTTCAAGTCAAACTTTTCCAAGATGTCTTTGACATATTTTGATTGATTTATCAAAATACCATCAGTTCTTTGATTGACTTGGAGTCCAAGGAAGAAGTTCATTGGACCCATGGAGCTCATCTTGAATTTAATTTGCATCAGTTCTTCAAATTCTTTGCATAATAAATCATTGGTTGAGCCAAAGATGATATCATCTACATAAATTTGTACCAGTAGTATATCATTTTTGACTTTCTTTGTGAACAAAGTTTTGTCAATGGCTCCTCTTTTAAAGTTGTTCTTCAATAGGTATGATGATAATGTGTCATACCATGCTCTTGGTGCCTGATGTAGGCCATATAGAGCTTTATCTAATTTGAACACATAATCACCATGTTTTGGATCTTCAAAACCTGGAGGTTGGCAAACATAGACCTCTTCTTCAATTTTCCCATATAGGAAAGCACTCTTAACATCCATTTGATAGACTTTGAATTTCTTGAATGAGGCATATGCTAGAAATATTCTTATGGCTTCAATTCTAGCAACAGGAGCATATACTTCATCATAGTCTATTCCTTCTTCTTGAGTGTATCCTTGGGCTACAAGTCTGGCTTTATTCTTGATCACTATACCTCTTTCATCTTTCTTGTTTCTGAATATCCATCTTGTTCCAATGGCTCTTTTTCCTTTGGGTAGAGGTACAAGTGTCCAAACAGCTTGTAATTTAAATTGAAGGAGTTCTTCTTGCATTGCCTCAATCCAGTTTGAGTCCTTCATTGCTTGTTGGATCTTCTTTGGTTCATCCTGAGACAGAAAGCATTCATACATACATTCATTAGCAATTAAACTTATATTACACATATTTGCAGTTAAGCTTTTGTTTAATTTGCTTCTTGTTTGTAGTGGTGAGTTAACATCACTTAGAACAAGGTCTAAAGGATGGTTCTTCTGAGTCCTTGTAGTTGTAGTTTTATCAACTACTAGTTGATTTTCAAGATTGGACTCATTTGTCTCAGGCAGTTGTTCATCTTGTGTTCCTTCATTGTCATTGAAGTTTGGTTCATCATCATCTTGGTCAGAATTACTACTGCTATTGTCTTTGTTGAGATCAGTAGTATTGTTGTTGTTACTGGTATCAGTAGTATCTTGAGAATCTAGGTTATTGTTGAGACCAGTAGTATTTTGAGTACTATTACTGGTATCAGTAGTATTTGAATTACTAATGTCCTCATTCTCAGAGTTACTACTGGTTCCAGAACTTGAGTTATTACTGACATCAGTATTAACTACTGGAGCAGTATTAACTACAATGTATCTCATTTCCTCTTGACCAGTATTAACTGATGATGTTCCTTCCTTTTGATTGTGACAGTTTGAATTACCTGCATTGAAATTCATATTAGAATTAAAGGATTTGGTTAGGTTGTCTATGTCAAATAGCCAATCTGGACCATTTCCTTGTTCATTAGGTACATTTTCATTAAAGGATACATTGATGCTTTCTTCAATTATCCTTAGTCTTTTGTTGAATACTCTGTATGATTTGCTTTGAGTAGAGTATCCCACAAAGATTCCATCATCAGCTTTGCAGTCAAATTTACCAATTTGTTCTCTTGTAATTAAAATAGTACAAGGACAACCAAATGATTTTAAGAAACTTATAGAAGGTTTTCTTTTATTAAACAGTTCATATGGTGTTTTAAAATGTGGCTTCACTATTAATACTCTGTTCTGAACATAACAAGCAGTATTAACAGCTTCTGCCCAAAAAGTGATTGGTAATTTTGAGTCTGCAAGCATTGATCTTGCTGCTTCAATGATGGTTCTATTTCTTCTTTCAGCTACACCATTTTGTTGTGGAGTTCTAGGTGAGCTGTATTGCCTGTCAATACCTTTAAGATCACAAAAGTTAATTAAGTTAGCATTTTTAAATTCTGTGCCATTATCACATCTTATGGCTTTCACTTTTTGATCAGATGTGTTTTCCAGTTTGACAATTAAGTTCTTTATGAGTTCACTTGTTTCATCCTTTGTCCTGAGAAAGAAAACCCATGTATATCTGGAAAAGTCATCAGTAATAACAAGACAATATTGTTTCTTTCCAATACTCATTACATTTGTAGGTCCAAAAAGGTCCATATGTAAGAGCTGTAAAGGAACAGAAATAGAGTTAACAATTTTGGACTTATGAGAAGTCTTGTGTTGTTTACCTTTTAGGCATGCAACACAGTGATGATCACACATGAATTGTTTTTGAGGTAGTCCAATGACCAGATTTCTTTTTACTAAATTATTCATGTTTTTAAAATTTGTGTGACACATCCTTCTATGCCATAGTTCTGATTCAGTGGTGTTTGCCTTGGATATAAAACAGTTGACCTCATTTGTAGAAATGAGTTCTCCCCCTATATCTAGGCAATACACATTGTTTCTCCTAGGAGTTCTTAAAACAACATATTTTTCATCCAAAATAAAATCAGGAGAAAGAATGATGCACTCAATGTCTGTGAACAGAATCTTGTTCTTTTTATCACAAACTTGAGACACACTGACAAGATTGTATTTTAGTTCAGCTACATAAAATACATCATCAAAGGTAATTTTTCCATTAGTAACAGTACCTTTACCTGTAATCTTACCTCCCTGGGGATTCTCACCAAATGCCACATATCCTCCATCAAATGACTTGAAATCTTTAAGAATTTGCAGATTTCCAGTCATGTGCCTTGAGCATCCACTATCAATATGCCATGTTCTTCCTTCTTCTGGGATCTGAATGCTCTGCACAAGTGAGTAAAGGATTAGTTAAGTTTGGGAACCCAAGCTTTATATGTCTTGGGTTCATCCTTTGAGAAATGAGCTTTTGGGGATTTAACTTTAAAGACTTTTGGTACCCATACTTGTTTATTACTGGTGTTTTGTTTTACTACTGTCCTTTTGGAGTTATTACTGGTGTGAGAATTTCCTACTGATCTTGGTTTATACCTATTGTTTTTAGCTTTTGAATACTTTACTAATGATGGACCAGTAGTATTTGGGTACTTACCATGTTTAGAATGACCAGTAGTGTTTTTAGAGTTACCACCAGTAGTATTTTTGAAAGTTGTTTTGGGAGCAGTAGTATTTTTGAAATTAGGGTTTTTACCAGTAGTATTCTTGTACTGGTACCATACAGCATTATAATTAGGGTTAACACCAGTAGTAAATTTGTTAGAGTTTCTACTGGTGTTGGAAAATTTAAAATATTGTTTATTTTGATTGGATTTTCCATTGTTCTTGAAGTAATTGCTGTTCTTTGGGCTGCCAACTCTTCTGTTTTGCACAAATCTTGGTGCACTTCTTCCGAATCTTGGAGTTTCAGCAATTTGAGTTTTGATTGTATTTACTACTGAAGGACCAGTAGTATTTTTTAACTTTTGAGTTTTTGATCCTTGTTTAAAAATTTTAAATTCTTTTAACTCTTTGCAGTTTATTGGATTGAAGTGACAATCCTTTGCTAAATGGTTCATTTTATTGCATATAACACATCTTAATTTCTTATTTTTAGCACCTTCAGGTATTCTTTGGTCTAAGAGTTGTTTTTTATTTCTTTCATTCCCCCTTGTTAAAATTTTTGGTACATTATCTGCATTATATTTGGGAGATTCATTTGGACTTTGAGCTGTGTGAAAACTTGTATCAATTGATTTTGGTGATTCACTTTGAGATATTGTAAATTCAATTGATTGCTCATCATCAGAAGAATCATTTGATTCAGATGTTTCAGTATTAGATTCAGTTTGATTTTCAGTTTTTAATTCATTAATGATTCTTTCTGAACTGTTTTTAAGTGGAGGAATGAATTTATGTGGAGGTGGTACAGCATGATATCCCACCCCATGAACAACCTTTTCTGTAGTTTGATTATTAGCTAATTCATCTAGAATTTTAGTGCTTCTTTCAAACTTTTTAATTGTTAATTTATTTTGTTCAATTTCAAGCTGACATTCTTCTAATTTGCTTGTTAGTTCTTTATTTTTTGTTTCATAGAACTCTTTCTCATCCACAGCTTGAAGCAATTCTTCCTTGATCCGTTGATCAATCATCTTGTACACCTTTATTTGATGTTCTTGATCAGCAATTACACTATCAAACTCATGATTTCTTCTGACTGCTTTTGCTAAATCTTCATTTAATTTAGTGTTTTCTTTTTCTAAGTTTTTAACAATTTTAGCACATTCAGAAGTACAAGGTTTAGGTTTTACCTCAGTTTTGTTGTCAGTAAAGGCCATGAGAGCTTGATTTTGAGTATGCTCTTCTGCTTGGAAGCTCCAGTCATAGCCTTGTCCTTGTTGTGATACAAGGGCAGTTGATTTTGATCTTTTGTCTGGCTGAGGACACTCTTTTGCAAAGTGACCAAGGTTGTTACAGTTGTAACATTTGACTTTAGTTTTGTCAAATCCAGCTTTGTCACCTTTGTTGAAGTTGAGGCTTGTCCTACCAGTTCTCTTTAAGAATCTTTTTGTCCTTAGGCTCAGCATTGCCATC
The DNA here is from genome assembly GCA_963853835.1 of Calendula officinalis. Lineage (NCBI taxonomy): Eukaryota > Viridiplantae > Streptophyta > Magnoliopsida > Asterales > Asteraceae > Calendula > Calendula officinalis. The sequence continues at coordinate 35,718,878 of OY970825.1, forward strand.
TGCCATTTAAGATCCATCTCCTCAAGATCATCTGGGTTTAATTGTTCCAAGTCATCACTAATCAATGCAGTATGCACATGACTAGTGAAGAAAGATTCTCTTGCAGCATCTTCAGAATCTGCAGCCTTTCCTATAGAGGTTTCCTGACCTTGACCTGTACTAGAGACAAATGCAGCATTATTAGAAGAAATAGAAGGGTTCTTTTGGTTTACCTCAGTTTCAAATACTCTGAGATCATTATAGAGTTCATCCAACTCCTTTTCTTCTAGAGCATCTCTTTGTCTATATACCACTGTATACATGGCCCATTCTTCACTAAGAGATCTTAGGAACTTCATGTTGACATCTTCTTGATCCATCTTAACCCCAACCTGGTTAAGTTCACCAATTAGTTTGTTGAATCTGTCAAACACTTGAGTGAGTGTTTCATTGGGGTTTCCTTTGAAGTTTTCAAAGTCTTGTTTGAGAACAGACTTCATATTCCTCTTGGTGCTCTTTGTCCCAACGAATCTCTTCTCCAGTGCTTCCCATAGTATTTTTGCATCATCATATTCAACAAAGAGATGTTGATAATCATTAGGAATGGCCAGTAATAGAGTGCTTAGAGTTTTGAGTTCGATGCCCTTGTCCTTCTTTTCCTTCTCACATTTAAGTTTGTCTGCCTCAGTTGCAGAGCTGCTTGCTTGACCAGGACCAGTTTTGTTTCCTTCAAGGACAACTTCCCACATAGAATAATCTGTAATAAGCATGTATTGCTTAATACGATTTTTCCACATCCCAAAGTTGTTGGGTGTGAGTATAGGAATTTTGTTGGCCTGAGTGCTTTCATTATTATCAGTCATGATTAATAATGTGTGTTTTAAAGATTAAAACTTTTTTGTTGTTCTTAACAAATAGTAGATCTAGAACCAATATGCTCTGATACCACTTGTCAGGATCGATTAACTATAAACAAGTTAATAAACACCTTAGATCTAATTGATGATAGAAGTTGCAGCGGATCAACACTATATCAATATATTAAGAACAATGAACTGTATGAACAATATGCAAGAATATTAAGAACACAGTTTCACAAAAAGCTTCAATGTATATTATTGAGTTAACAATACACACGTACGTTTACAATTCGTAAGGAACTATTTATAATAGTCCTTGAAGCTAAACAATTTACCCTAGTTATTCTAGGACTTGATTTACATCGAATAATAATAATATACATTGATTTACATTCTATAACTATCTATACGAAGATCTCGGACTTGATATTCTTCAAAAACGCGTTGTCAGTAGTAAAACTAATCACCAGTAGTAAATATGAAGATCAGTAGTAAACTTGGTGATCAGTAGTAAGTCCAGAAACCAACGTCAGTAGTAACTACAATGATCAGTAGTATCTTCAATCTTTGCATGATCAGTAGTAACTTAGTTATAGTATCATCAGTATCAACTTCTCAGTATTAATCAATTCTGCCCCATCAGTACTAAGTGATCAGTACTAATTGCAGCATCAGTAATAAGTTGATCTGAGTTTTGCTCCAACAGGAGCTTCGGCAAAACCACCTAAGAGTAGAGTTTTGGTAAAGGTATCACGCGACTCTCAACAAGCCAAAATATAATAATCAGGGAACACTAGCTAGAATGTAGAAAGATACAAAAGAAAAGAACATGACATGTTAATTATACCAATCTAACCACCTAGCTATTAGCTAGATTACAAGATGATTTATTTTTAATCCAAACAAGAGAAAGTCTGAATTTTGCGGGTTATCATTGACCCGGGCCGCATTAGCGAAAACCTTGTCGTTCCTTTACTTTCATAGAAACCACATTTTTCCTTCGTATCACAATAAGTTATACATTGTTGATTTCATTATTTTTTAATCAAAAAGATATAATGAATTTTACAATGGAATAAAGTGTAGTTAGTGGAGGATGAATCATGCTCGTTTTTTATAAAGTGGTATTAATAATGTTGAAAAGTAACAGTAATGGTAAAAGAGTTATTTCACTTTATTAAAGAAGATAATTAGTGGATGTGGAACTTCCTACATTTTATAAAATAAAATATATTATTAAAGTGTGACAGTTATTTTAAAACAGTCAAAAATGAAAAATGTATACTACCGCCATGAAAGACTTTTAGCCTATCGTTTTTTAGATTAGAAGGTTCAAGGTTCTATCATAAGAAAATATGATCCCGCTGTTACACAAACGAGACGTCCCCTAAAGTATATGAGATATTAATGTTTGCATCACTTAATATCGACATCAACTTAAAGCGATATTAAATATATGTTTAAATGAGTAAGAAATATACACATATTAATTGATATCACTATTAAAGAGTAGTAAAAATATATGTTCGGTAATTGCTGTTTGTTGTGCGGAAATTAATGTCGTGCTCGAATAATGCCAAACATAATATAGTCAACCCGAGCATTGAATAATTAATAGAAAAATTAATGTGTGCCCAACTTAATTACGGTCAACAGGTATTGCAATGTTGAATAGCGTGTTTAACACTTTAACTCATTTAATACTAGTTTTTTTATTGAAGAAAATATTAAAATGTTTTAATTTTATAATATATAAAATTTGGTATTCTTTAACGGCAAAGGCCAAAATGCACAAAAACAGCAACAAAGTCGCCAAATGGGAACAAGAAACAGAGAACACAAAGTAGGGTGAACATTTGGACTGAAAAGCCCGAACTGAACCGAGCAAACCGAACCGAAACCGATAATCTTTTTGGTTTCGGTTCTATCGGTTTTGGTTTGGTTCGGTCTTCGGAAAAATTTGAACATTTGGCCTAAAAGAACCGGACCGAAACCGAACTGAACTAAAACCGATAACATGTTACAAGTTCGGTTTCGGTTTTGCAAATGCGTCGTTATCGATTTCGGTTCTATCGGTTTCGGTTTCGATTCGGTTTTTGGACCGAGCTCACCCTAACACAAAGCTCTCTATACGCCCGGATCAAAAGCCAACGGGTCTACAATCCAATTCGTTTAATTGCCATTTAAACTTGTGCTTCTGTTTCTAACTTCATGTTTAGAAAAGCTTATTAATGGATGTTTGGGAGAGCTTATTAATAGAGTTTATGAGCTTTTAAGCTTAATAAGCTTTTGTAAGTCTTTGTGAGAGCTTATAAGCTTGTGCTTATAAACTTACTAGCAGGGTACCCGCGCAATGCGGCGGCGGGTACCCTGTATAACTATAATTTTCGGCAACCAAATGATGTTCGGTTACACGTGTTCTCTAACAACACAAAGGTACTCGGGCTATGCAAGGTTAACGGAGATGAAGAAGGTGGTAGTAATGAGTGTTTGGCAAAAAGTAACAAATAATCATTTATTTGCATTTTTATGTCCCAAATTGGAAAGCATATCGGAAGCGTTGATTGCGTTCTGATAATGTACTCATTCTACTTTGAGAGTAACAATAACATCAAATTACACAGAATTTAGCATCTCATTTTATGTAATATTTAACAACCTTCGTACCACTTTATGTTGTGATGATATAGTTGACACCAAATAATGTAGTGCAACATGTTTATATTGGGTAAACTCCCCACACAAATAATCCCACAATTGAATTAGTTAATAATATAGTAAATAAGAGTCCAATGGCAAAACCTTACAAATACATATTAAAATCATTATAATTACATTTAGCACATATTTTAGCAAAACTGCATTTTGAAAAGACTCTTGAAGTATAAAGCTCCAGTACTAAATTTTAGCACAATATCATTATACTTTAGCATACTAAATTTGCATTAAAAAGGTAAAAAATAAGCCCTTGTGAAGGATGAATATATTGGTTGCTGACTCTACTTTTCCTATTAAAAGAATACAAAATGTGTAGAAATATGTAATGGTAAAAAGATGGAAAATGAATGATAATAAAAAATAAAAAACGCAATGTAACCTACCTAACGAAATGTTACAGGTAAATAACCCACAATTATGTGTAAATATTCTAGAAAAATGTTTAAAAACATCAATACAATGTTTTGTTTACAACACGGTCAACTGTGGTCATTACGGATGAAGCCAATTCTTCTATGCCTTGTTGCAAAGTAAAAAAAAATATATTTTCAATTATTAAAAAATAAAACAATACAGAAAAAAATCGAAATTTGAAATTCAAAGTTTACACTTAACCATGTTTTGATTTGCATGTTTCTATTCTAGCTGCAAGTCGTATCCAAAAAACCCTCATTGAAAGCAAGAATACGACAAGCTTTTGAAGGAAAATAGAATTCTAATGTATTCAGCCCATTTTTCATCACCATGGTGTGTTCACCTACATGTTAAGCACGAAAATTAACAGGTTAGGGTTCATTTCAAACAATTATATATATTAAATAACAAGTAGATAAATATTTAGACATATAACACTTCATGGTCTAAAGAAAATCTTACGAAAAAATATTTAGGCATATACCAATTCTTCTATGCCTTTGTTCCCAACAACACTAAAGAAAATAAAAAATCAGATTCTTATGCATGTACCACATTAAAAAACAACAATAAAATTTAAGAAGGATTATATAAGCACATTTCAGTAAATAATCAATTGTATTATCACAACATTCTAAATGACAATACGACATGGTGTAGGGATACGAACACAAGAGGTATATGACAAAATTTCTACAAAAGAAACCACATTTTCCTCCAAATGAAACTATAAATTAATCGAAAATTGAAAAGTGAAATTACTCACTTCTGATGTGTCGCTCTTTAGGCGGACACTTAACAAAGACTAGTGGCTTTAACAATCGCAGCATCGGCATCCTATATCGCGAACCAAATCAAAACCCTAATGATCATATTAGGGGGAATAAACACGAAATTCGTTATTGTAGGGATAATCTGAAAAACTACAGAATTTACCTTAGGTTTAATGCGAATCACCTGAAGGTTGTGGTATGAAGGTTGTCGTTTGTAGAGATAATCCGCCGAGGAGGTGAATTGAATTGACGGGCAGACATAGTAAGTCTTCTTTTTTGTTTAACATCGAAGAAAGAATCGACTTTATCGATGGCTAAAGCATGATTGAAGGAATCTAGATGGTGAATTGAAGGAATCGAGAGGAGAAATTGAATCGACAGGTAAATTGGAGCCCGCTCAGTTTTACAGTTAAATGATGGGCCACTCAACCCGCAACACACGTATCTTTACCCATTTAATACATGTTGTTTAGACTTTACTTTACTGCCAAGTTGGTTTGAGTGTTGGGGTTTAACCCTTAGGTTGCCTGTTCGAATCTCTGCTGTTTAGCAAAACTATTAAATTCCGAAAATAGAAAGAAATTGGCTGAATTTTCAAATGTTTATTTAGGGAAAGGTCCTAAATGCTTTATAAGTAGTAGAGATTTAAGGGCTTTTTAATAAGCTCTTTTAAGGTGGATTATTAGCTTATTTAGAGTTTTTACATCTTTAACCCCTTATTTCGCTAACCCTCTTATTTAGGGGCTTCTTAAGACTTTTACAAATGTACTTTTTGGTAATTTTACGATAAACTTATATAAGCTCGTCCAAGCACTCCATTTAACGAAAGCTTATTAATTTAATTAAGCTCATAAGGTGTTTATAAGCTTATTAACTTGTCTAAACTTAACTAAGGGGATGCTTGTTTTTTTTAATCATTAAGTTATGTCTGGTTAAAGTGTCTGTCTGGATATATTATGTATGTCTGGATAATTTAGCATTCTCCTTTCTTTTTCAAGCTGAACTAATGTTTTAATAAAAAAATTTGGCAATTTTTCAATTTTCAATTTCTCATTATTGTAAAAAAACTTAATTAAGTGATATATATATAACTTTTAATTGAAGTTTTTAATAATAAAAAGTGTTGATATATAAGTAATAAAGTTAAAATTTAAAATAAAAATTTTATTTTAAAAGAATAAAATTATAAATTAAACATTTTCTTGACCAGACCATATAAAATATGAAATTTTAATTAATATAAATTGCATATATATATATATATATATATATATATATATATATATATATATATATATATATATATATATATATATATATATATATAGTGTCCGATTCAGCGCAGAACCCATTTAAACGACAGAACCACAGAACCATTTTTTTAATTAATCTGAACCGTCCATATTACGATCAATGGCTGTGATATTAGATGGATATTTTGTCTTTTTTATTAATTAAATAACCGACATTTTAATTAGATTAGGGGTATATTCGGAACTTACACAAAAGGGGATATTTAATTGAGAATAACCGATATATCATTCAATGCTAAATTCCAATCGTGTGCAAGGTTTTCGGAGAAGACAGTAATGGAGTTCATCGCACATTCCAAAACTCTCAATCTTAAAATCGTCAACTGAATCTCCGAGATTATTGACATTGTTTGATTTTCCAAATAATAAAACACGAAATCCCTTTGATTTCATACCTCAGCCGTCAATCGTCTCAAAGTTAGGGTTTTTAGCACGAACAGAGGGGCTCCGATTTTGTAATTGAAGACTCAATAACGATGTCAGGTTAGAGATTTTTGAATAAATCATCTTATATTGTTCGTTTTTAAAGTTTATAGCCGATTTATTCTTACATTTAACATCGGTTTGTTCTTTCGAAATGTTTTTTTTTTCTGAAATCAGTTATGTAAATGCATGTATCTTGATGATAATCATACTTATTTTACCCAATCAGTTCTAGTTTGATGATAATGTTAATTTCCGAAATAAAAAAATACCTAATTTCAGACTTATTATCATACGAAATTACAAACAATCATTTGTATCAGATTGTTAGATTAAATACAAAAACAATAACTATTTTCTTAAGTTATGTATACTGAATTCATTAGATGTTTGATATGGATTAGGAAAATTGGTATGTAATAATGTTTTGTACCGATAGAAATCGATTGGGTTCAGATTGTTAGATTAAATACAAAAATAATTACTATTTTCTTGAGTTATGTATACTGAATTCATTAGATGTTTGATTTGGATTAGGAAAAATGGTTATGTAATGTGGTAAACTTGTCATAAAATTACTATTTTAGTTGTAAGATGCTGGAGGATTCGTGGCTTGTTCTTAAAACATTTGATGTTTTTGGTTTGGAAATCTTTTTTTCCATTAAAACATTTGATGTTGATGTTTTTTCAGTTTCTAATATAAGAATTATGGTGTGAAACAAGGTATTAAGGATATTATGATTTTTGTTAAATGACATTGTATGTTTTTCAGTTTATAATATAACAGTGAATGTCATATTAAGCTACTAGATATAAGCTGGTAAAGATGTTCACCATATGATGTTTTCATAAGAATTCAATGAGTATTCAATAATTATATTATTAAATGTGTTTGGAAGTTATGTTATCTTATGACATTTGGTGTTATCTTTGTAATTGCAGGTATTAGAAGAAGCGGTAGGAAAAAGACGAGATCAGTTAATTACAATGAAAGCAGCAGGCCAAAACCGGTTGTCATATTCGGTATGTTTGTTTTATTTAGTATTGTGTGTATTTCATTTAATGTATTTTATTGTTCAGATTTAGACGATGAAGAAGATCGAATTAATCGTAAACGGAAAGGGAAAGGTAAGGTTGGTGAAACATCTAACCGAGATGAAGGGAATGGTGTCCGTGCTGCAATAAAAAATGAGTTTTTTCACACTCGATCTAGCCCAAAGACTTTAAGTTCAGTAATGTCAACATTGAATCCAAGTCAGAAGTCTAGTTTAGATGTTATGGGTTTCACCGGATTTGTAGATTTTAGTGTTGATAGCATCCCTACAAAGCTTGCGTTATTTGTTGTAGATTCATTTAATCCTGAAAGAATGGAGATTAAGCTGCATAATGGATCAATTAGAATAACACATGAACTGATTGGTGAGATGCTCGGATTACAAAACGTGGGGCAGAAAATTGGTGATTTGCCTGTTAAATCGGGCCAACTGCGAGTATGCTTTGTACATCTCATAACATTTATCAAAATTTTCGTATATGGTACCCACTTTTGGTATGTCATCGTCGGGGACTTCTGGTATCCAATATTTAGTACCTTCTGGTGTTGGCAATAGCTCTAAAACACTTGTATCAACATCTGTTTTTCATTTCAAAACCAATCATAATTAATTAATTAACACAATTTTAAGTAACTCATTCAGTCATGGTTTGTTACAACATTGCATGTTAACACACATATATTGAAAACCTGCCCTCGAAAATCATTGAATATTCCGACAAAACATCCTATGTTACAATAACACACAACATGTTATATGTACCATATCATTTACTTCTTACTTTATTAATATGTTTTCCAAAACTATATGTACCATATCACTAACTTGTAATTGATTTACCCTATAATATTTTCGTCATAATCATTCAATGTCACCAACATATAATGCAATCTACCCTAATTTACCAAACAGTCAACATCTCTTGAATACGGCTACTTAACTGTCGTAAACGTCTAATGTATTGAATAGAAAGAATTATATATCGTTAACATCTAATGTTCGTTGTTCATAGTAGTCTTCATTCATGTTTTCTTGTGAATTAATTGATATTCCTTGCTCGTTATTCATTTTTCTTCTATTCGTTATACTGATTTTTATCAATCTTTAGGGTTCATGTTGAACGATGGCTTGAAAAAAATAACCGCAGGGGTTCTTGATGATTTTCGTGATAATTGAAAAAACTGAATCCCCATGATTTAAGGACTAAAGCGTTTAAATATATTGTTTCCATATACAACGGATGTTGCAAGTTGACATAAATACCCTTTCCGATTTTTAATATTAAAAACATTTAAATTATAATTTGCTGCAATCTGATTGGCTGCATGATGGTTCTGTGGTTCTGTCGTTTAAATGGGTTCTGCGCTGAATCGCACCCTATATATATATATATATATATATATATATATATATATACAAAAGGCAAAAAAAGTTATGACTTAATGGGGAAAGCATCATCCCATGAATTTTTTGGTTAAGTCATGCCGTCTGGATAAAGCCATAAACAAACAATTTCTTTATGACTTTCCCCATATAGCTATTTCTCCATTAAGTCTATTAAGTCGAAATCAAACGCCACCTAAGCCTTACATTGTAAGCTTATTTAAGCGTTAAAAACTTTACCAAATTTGCCCTTAAAGAATGGATTTTTTTTGTATAGAGGGGAAGATGTTCTCTTGAAGAATCTTATCTCGGTTATGTTCTCCCGCGAAAGCCAATCTATTTCTCTACCACCAAATGGTCCAAACCGAGGTGTAGATAATGCCTTTGAACATGTCACTCGAAGAGTACCCATTGATATCGAAGCCCTTTATATGAACAAAATCTGAAATTGAAATCGAGCTCAGAGCGGGATGACCAACTTTCCACTATGCCAAATCTTTCTCCATAACCCCGCGATAAATATGCACATAAAGGTTGAGTTTGGTATATCGTAAATAAAGCAAGAATGGAATGGTACATTCCGTTGAAATGGAAACAAAATATGCGTTTTGACGGATGTAATAGAATGGATAATTACTGATGGAATGTAATTCTTTCTCTTTTGTTAATTTTCATTTCATAGCAGATGACTTTTTTCACTCCATCATGTAATAAAATAAAAAATATACAATTAATTAAACTATCTACCTATTTAAAGTTTTTTTCCCCAGTAAACAATAAAAACTCTCACAATAAATGAAAGTTTTCATTTTTAGGAACTTTTAAATAGAAAGTAAAAAAAAAACTAAAATTTTAGCTACCGCTGTACCACATACACTACAAGTGTTAGTACAATACATTTCCATTTTCTGATGTGTTGGTGTTATTATTAGTCTTCATTTAGCAATATTGTAGTGTAAACTGTTGGGATATAAGTGATCTATTACTGATGCTGCAGTTGCTACTGGTAATGTCTTGATGCTGCTAACAAGACTTACAACTGATGGGGCAGAATTAAAAAGATACTACTGATGAACGATCTACTACTGATGGGTGCATATACTACTGATGATCATATTTGGTGCAGTTCGTTTCCGAGATTCTAGCAGAGTTAGTTTAGAATAAATATCTTTTTGTAATTCGAATTGTAATCTAGTCTTAGAATAACTACGGTATAATGTTAGGCTTCAAGGACTATTATATATAGTTCCTTATGAATTGTAAACGTACGTGTATTGATCGATTAATTAATACATTGAAGCTTTTTGATAAACTGTGTTCTTGTTTGTTATTATTCAATTTCAGTTTACATTGTTCTTATTAAATTAACATAGTGTTAATCCGTTGTAACTTCTATTGTTGAGTAGATCTGTGATTCAATAACTTATTGAGTTATTCGATCTTGACAAGTGGTATCAGAGCATTAAGGTTCTAGATCTACGAATTAAGAACATCAAAAAGTTTCATACTTTCGAAACTAAAATTGTTGATCATGTCTGATAACAATGAAAGCACGCAGGCAAACAAGATTCCAATTCTCACTCCCAATAACTTTGGGATGTGGAAAAATAGAATTAAGCAGTACATGCTTATTACTGATTATTCCATGTGGGGAGTTGTTCTGGAAGGTAACAAAATCATGCAAACTCAACTCACAAGTTCTTCAACTGAATCAGACAAACTCAAGTGTGACAAAGAGAAGAAAGACAGAGGAATTGAACTGAAAGCTTTAAGTACCCTGTTACTTGCTATTCCCAATGACTACCAACATCTATATGTTGAATACGACGATGCTAAGAAGCTATGGCAGGCACTGGAGAAACGGTTTGTTGGTACCAAAAGTACTAAAAGAAACATGAAGTCTGTCTTGAAGCAAGACTTTGAAAACTTCAAAGGGCGGAAGAATGAATCCGTGTCACAAGTTTTTGATCGATTCAACAAACTCATTGGTGAACTCAATCAAGTTGGAGTTAAACTAGACAATGATGACGTCAACAGGAAGTTTCTCAGATCTCTTTGTGAAGAATGGTCTATGTATACTGTTATATATAGACAAGGAGATGCATTGGAAGAAAAGGAGCTTGATGAACTCTACACTGAACTACGAGTGTTTGAATCTGAGGTAAGTCAGGAAACTCCTATTTTACCTTCAAACAATGCTGCGTTTGTGTCTAGTACAGGTACAGGTAAGGATACTACAACTGGAAAGAATGTAGAAACTGAAGATGTAGCTAGAGAATCCTTCTTTACTAGTCATGTACACACTGCACTGATTAGTGAAGATCTGGGAACAAATCAATCCTGATGATCTGTAAGAAATGGACATCAAATGGCAGATGGCAATACTGAGCTTGAAGACTAAGAGATTTCTTCAAAGAACTGGTAGACAGAATCTGAACTTCAACAAGGGTGAACGTGCTGGCTTTGACAAAACCAAAGTCAAATGCTACAACTGCAATAATTTTGGTCACTTTGCTAGAGAATGTCCTAGCAAAGATCAAATATCAAATTATAACAAGAACAACACTTCAAACTGAACTGCCTTGGTATCTCAAGAGGGTCAAGGTTATGACTGGAGCTTTCAAGCAGGGGAACATGCTCAAAATCAAGCTCTCATGGCCTTCACTGATTCTACAACTGAGGTAAATTCCAAATCTTGTACTCCTGAATGCATTAAAGCATATAAACAACTAGAAAAACTAAATAAAGAAACTCTTGATGGGATGATTTTAAACAGAAATAGAAGAATTGAATTTAATGGTTGCATTGCTGATCTTGAAAATCAAATTAAAATTTATAAAATAACTGAAAAAAAACTTAAAGATGAATTATTACAAGCAACCTATGATAAAGAACATGCTGAGTTAAAATTAAAAGAAACTTTAATCAAATTAGAAGAATGCCAGTTAGAATTAGAATAAAATAAATTAACCATTAAAAATTTGAAAGAAGTTCTAAAATAATTGATGAATTAACCAGCAATCAAACCACTGAAAAAGTCATTCATGGTGTTGGATATCATGCAGTCCCACCTCCAACCAATTTTATTCCTCCACTTAAGTCTAGTTCAGAAAGAATTTTAAATGAATTAAAGATAGAAAGTCAAACTAAAACCAGTAATGATTCATCTGATGATGAACAAACAATTAAATCAACTGATACAAGCTTTCATACCACACAAACTCAAACTGAATCCCCAAAATATAATTCAGAAAATATACCCACTATTTTAAGAAGGGGAAATCAAAAAAATTTAAATCAGTTAAAAGAACAACGAAAGCCTGAAAGTGCTAAAACAACAAAATTAACATGTTTAATTTGAAATAAAGTCAATCATCTAGCAAAGGATTATCACTTCAATCCAATTAATTGCAAAGAATTTAAAGAATTTAAAGAAAATAAAGAAAAATTAAAAGAATCCAAATTAAAACAAACTAAAAAAATTCAACAAACTAAAAATCCACATGTTGAAGTCCTCAAATTTGGAAGATCTGCACAAAAATTTGTGCAAAATATCAGGCATGGAAGTCCAAAAAGAAGTTATTACTTTGAAAATAATCGAAAGCCAAATCAATTTTCTAAGTATTCAAGTTTTTCAAACATCAGTAGTAACAATCAAAGATTTACTACTAGTACTAAACCTAATTACAATGCTGTTAGATACAATTACAATAATACTACTGATCATCCTAAGAAATCATATTACCCAAATACTACTGGTCCATCAGTAGTAAAATACTCAAAAGCCAAAAACTATGGGTATAAACCAAATAAGTAGTAAAACCAAACAGCAGTAACAATCAACATATGAAGACCAAACCTGCATCAAAAGCTCACACTAGTCGAAAATTTTATTCTTCAAAGGATGAACCCAAGACAAAACAAGCTTGGGTTTCCAAAATTAACTAATCCATTTATTTTTGTGCAGAACATCCAGATCCTCGAAGAATGAAGAACATGGCATATTGATATTGGATGCTCTAGGAACATGACTGGAAATCTTCAAATTCTTAGAGATTCAAGTCTTTTGAAGGAGGATACGTTGCTTTTGGTGAAAATCCAAGAGGTGGTAGGATTACAAGTAAAGGTACAGTATCAAATGGTAAGATTACTTTTGATGATGTATTTTATGTTGCTAAGCTTAAATATAATCTGGTAAGTGTCTCACAAGTATGTGATAAAAAGAACAAAATTCTTTTTACAGATATAGAGTGCATCATTCTTTCTCCTGACTTTATTTTAGATGAAAAATATGTTATTTTAAGAACCCCAAGGAGAAACAATGTGTATTGCCTGGATATAGGGGGAGAACTCATTTCTTCAAATGAGATCAACTGTTTTATATCCAAGGCAAACACCAATGAATCAGAACTCTGTCATAGAAGGATGTGTCACACAAATTTTAAAAATATGAATAATTTAGTCAAAAAGAATTTGGTAGTTGGTTTACCTCAAAAAGAATTCATGTGTGATCATCATTGTGTTGCATGCCTGAAAGGCAAACAACACAAGACTTCTCATAAGTCCAAAGCAATAAATTCTATTTCTGACCCTTTGCAGCTCTTACATATGGACTTATTTGGTCCTACAAATGTAATGAGTATTGGAAAGAAACAGTACTGTCTTGTTATTACTGATGATTTTTCCACGTATACTTGGGTTTTCTTTCTCAGGACCAAAGATGAAACAAGTGAAATTATTCAGAATCTGATAGTCAAACTGGAAAACACAAGAGATCTCAAAGTGAAAGTCATTAGATGTGATAATGACACAGAATTTAAAAATGCTAACTTAATTACTTTTTGTGATCTTAAAGGCATTGACAGACAGTACAACTCACCTAAAACTCCACAACAAAATGGTGTAGCTGAAAGGAGAAATAGAACAATCATTGAAGCAGCCAGATCCATGCTTGCAGACTTAAAGTTACCAATAACATTTTGGGCTTAAGCTGTTAATACTGCTTGTTATGTTCAAAACAGGGTATTAATAGTTAAGCCACATTTTAAAACACCATATGAACTTTTTAATAAAAGAAAACCTTTAATAAGTTTCTTAAAATCATTTGGTTATCCTTGTACAATTTTAATTATAAGAGAACAAATTGGTAAGTTTGACTGCAAATCAGATGATGGAATCTTTGTAGGATACTCAACCCAAAGCAAAGCATACAGAGTATTCAACAAAAGGCTGATGATCATTGAAGAAAGTGTGGATGTATCCTTTAATGAAAACTTAATGAATGAACAGGGAAATGGTCCAGATTGGTTATTCAACATTGATAATCTAACCAAATCTCTTGATTTTTGTTATAATTGTAATGCAGGTGAAACAAACAATCAAAATTCACAAGGAGGATCATCATCATTCAATGGTAGTCAAGATACAATAAAATATATTCTGGTTAATACTGATCCCACAGTTAATACTGAGGACAGTGGTAACTCTGGTAACCCTAGCAATCTTGATACCAGTAATAACTCAGTCACACAAGATACTATTGATCCCAGTAGTAACACAGAAACTCAAAATGATGATGGTGAACCAAGCAATACTGATGTCAGTAATAACAATGAACCACATGATTTGAATGATAATCATGTTACTACTGATACCAACAGCAATGAAGAAACTCAAGAAAATCCAGAAAATCAAGAAGAAACCTGGAAAGATGCACAAGTTCTTGAATCCAATGAATCAAATCTGGATAGTCAAATTATTGTTGATAAAGTTTCCATCTCTAGAACTGAAAAGAATCATCCCTTAGACTTAGTTCTAAGTGATGTGAACTCAAATATGCATACTAGAAGCAAATTCAACTCAACTTTATACTCAAATACTTGCAATATAAGTCTAATATCTAATGAATGTTTATTTTTTTTGTTTTCTATCTCAGGAAGAACCTAAAAAGATTCAACAAGCCATGAAAGATTCAAATTGGATTGAAGCAATGCAAGAAGAACTTCTCCAATTCAAATTACTAGTTGTTTGGACACTTGTATCTCTTCCAAAAGGAAAAAGGCCCATTGGAACAAGATGGATCTTCAGAAACAAGAAAGATGAAAGATGTATAGTGATAAAAAAACAAAGTCAGACTTGTAGCCCAAGGATACACTCAAGAAGAAGGAATAGACTATGATGAGGTATATGCTCCTGTTGCAAGAATTGAAACAATAATGATCTTTCTGGCATATGCTTCATTCAAGAAATTCAAAGTCTATTAAATGGATTTTAAAAGTGCATTCCTATATGGGAAGATTGAAGAAGAAGTATATGTTTGTCAACCTCCAGGATTTGAAGATCCTAAAGATGATGATTATGTGTACAAATTAGACAAAGCTCTATATGGCCTGCATCAGGAACCAAGAGCTTGGTATGATACATTATCATCATACTTATTGAAGAAACATTTCAAGAGAGGAGCAATAGACAAGACTCGGTTCACAAGAAAAGTCAAAGATTATATACTACTGGTCCAGATATATGTAGATGATATCATCTTTGGATCAACAAATGATCAACTGTGCAAAGAGTTTGAAGAGCTGATGCAGATCAAATTCAAGATGAGCTCAATGGGTCCAATGAATTTCTTCTTTGGACTCCAAATCAGTCAAAGATCAGATGGTATTTTGATTAATCAATCAAAATATGTCAAAGACATCTTGGAGGAATTTGCAATGAAAGATTGTAAAAGTGCAAGCACACCAATGGAAACACACAAACAACTACATCCTGATGTTGAGGGGGAGGATGTAGATGAACATTTATATAGATCAATGATAGGTTCTTTAATGTATTTAACTGCATCAAGACCTGATATTATGTATAGTGTTTTGTGTGTGCCAGGTATCAAGCAAAACCAAAGGAGCTTCACTTACAGGCAGTCAAAAGAATCATCAGATACTTGAAGGGAAAACCTTCACTTGGTATTTGGTATCCACATGATTCACCATTTGAACTTGTAGCCTACACAGATAGTGACTATGGTGGTGAATGTCAAGATAGAAAATCTACTACTGGTAGATGTCAATTCTTTGGATCAAGATTGGTGTCATGACAATGCAAGAAGCAAACCAATGTCTCAACATCAACTACTGAAGCAGAGTATGTAGTTGCATCTGCTTGTTGTGCCCAAGTACTGTCGATTCAAAATCAACTCCTAGACTTTGGTATATCTGTTCTTAAAACTCCTATTTTTATTGATAATCAAAGTGCTATTAGTATTGTAAATAATACAATAATCCAGTAAAACACTCAAAAACCAAACATATTGAAATAAGATTTCATTTTATAAGGGATTGTAATGAAAAGAAATTAATCAAAGTAGAGAAAATTCATACTGATAATCAACTAGCAGATCTTTTCACAAAAGCATTTGATGTAGGAAGGTTCAGCTTTTTGGTTAGCAGTATTGGAATGATTTTAATAAATTAATATCATTATTAAGATCATATGTAAAGTTTTTGTACATTATTTCTATTTTAAAGTGTATGTTTTACTACTGGTTATTCATTATTAGTGACTATGGGATGTATTCACATAATACTACTGATAGGGTTTCTCTGAAAATTAGGTTAAGTATAAATCAAGAGTTAATACTGACGATTTACTACTGATACTTAATTTACTACTGATCGACCGTTATTTGTGAAATTCACTGTTTTACCATACTAACCCCATGAAAATAGCCGTTACGCTATGATTCGAAGGACATTTCGGTCATTTTGCAGGTTAATTCGGAAAATATAAATAGCTGAATGCGATTAATTTAGCATTATCCAAACCTCGATCCGATAAACCCTAATTTGTGCAATTTCGATTAAAACCTTGAACCAGTAACAAGTTCAATCACTTATGAAATTATTCACAAGATCAAAACCTCTCAGAATACAAACTCTCAAACATCAAAATGGCAATGAAAAATCTATTGGTAGCTAAAACAGATCTTCAATACTCTGAGTTTCACAACATGCTTGCCTTTCTACGAAATCTAGATGGCACAAGAAGCTTCAGACCAATTATGATGTTCTTGAAGAACTCACCAATACGATTTGCTCTGACTATACATCCTAAACTCTATGAACAACATCTTGTTCAATTTTGGGAAAAAGATGAAAGAATAGAAGAACAGAACACAATCAAGATTAAATCTAAAATAGATGGAAAGACTATTCTAATCTCAGAACAATCTATTAGAAATCATCTTCAACTCAATGATAAGTCAGGTATATCTCTTTTATCCAAAGAAGTTTTAATAGAAAATGTTTTAAAAATGGGGTATGAAGGAAGAACTGATATTCTAACTTTTCAAAAAGGTCTTCTTTCTCCCCAATGGAAATATTTGGTACATACAATTCAACATTGTATGCCACCAAAGAAAAGTACTTGGAATGAGTTCAACAAATCAATAGCATCTGCTGTTGTCTGTTTGTGCACAGATCAAGTATTTAATTTTTCTAAAATGATTTTTGAAGGAATGCTTGGAAACTTGTCTATTTCAAAAAATTTAATGTATCCAAGATTCCTTGCACATATTTTTGATTGAGAGATCCCAGATCTTGTAAAAACCAAAAACATTTTTCTAATTCCAGAACTAAATAGAAAAGTTTACTCAAACATGAATAAGAAGTTCAAATTTTCTGGGAAAGAAACACCTTTGTTCCTAAACTTGATCTATGATCAACCACCAACTGGAGAAGGTTCAAGCCACCCAATTGAACCACAACCTACTCCATCACTAAAAATAGCCCAAACACAATCCCATGAGTCCACTCAATCAGCCACACAAACAAATATCCTAAATGTGTCCCAGGAACATGCTATTAAACCTCAGAGTGCTACTCTTCACTCTGAGGTAGACCAACCAAAATCCAAACAAATTTTCACAACTTATAAAAGGAAAATACTTTCCAAAAAGGACACCATGGAACCAATTGAGTCAACTCCCAGGCTCGAAGAGTTGTCCTCCAAGGAGGAGAGAGGGCATGAGGAAAGGGCTCCTACTACTGATGCACCAAAGGTTGGTGCACAGGACAGTAGGAACATCATTAGGACCCAGACCTCGGTAACTCTGAGTGATGACTCATCCTTTGAGGCAGCACTTAGAGGACCCCGGTGCCAAGAAACAACAAGGGGGGGTACTTCTGCTTCTTCTAGGAAGAAGAGAGTATCTAAATCACCCAATTCATCACCAAGCAGTGATGAGGGTAGTTTGAAACAAACTGAATTGACGTAAAGGATGGAAAACCTTAAAGCCAATGTACCAAACAAGCCTGATGATCTACCTAGATGGAGTGAGGGCAGCATGGAACCAACCCAATTGACACATAGGAAGGAAAACGTTGAAACCACTGTACAACATTGTCTGAATTTACTGAACAATCAAGGGAGGACCATGAGCTATATGAAGCATTACATCAATGTCCTGAACAGAAGGCAGAAGAGGTTCGGTGACAGGCTTCAAAGGAAATCAAATATCATCAGCAAATTAAAAAGAAAGATTGCAAATAGTGAGGCTCAACGAGTTGAGATCACTAAGGGGGGAGAAGAAATAAATTCAAGAGATTATTGATACTTTAATAGCAGAAGCAGCAGCCTCCCTCCTAAATTTAAAAGAAGCTCATGGTGAATCAGGTCAGTTTATTGATGAAGACTTGGATAGAGGAGTTAAGAGTATGGATGAAGACGTGTTTGTGTCTGCACCTCAATCTCCAGCAGCAGAACAAGCACATTCACATACTACTGATGCTATGGGTGCTACTGATCCCATAAATACTGCTGAGATGAGGGAACAAACAGAAGAGCTAAATACTACTGATCCCATGGAAGAAAATACTCAAGAAGTTACATCAGTAGTAAATGTTCCAAATGAAGATACAATACCATCACCAATCTCTACTGATACAGACACTACTGAGGAACTACCAGTAGTAACTAGAGAAGAAGAAGAATCAGTATTAAACTCCTCAAACTTACAAGTGGTAATTAGAGGCCTTTCAACTTGCAATCTCTTATACCAGTAGTAACTACCTTGGTTACTACTGAGTCTGAAGAATTACCAGATCTTATTGAACCAGCAGTAGTCATCCCAAGACCTCCATACCCGAACTATAACCACTTATCATCCCACATATTGATGATAATGTGAACTGGGATGAGGTTGATGAATGTGCTCTACCTCCTCACCCCAAAATATTACCAGAGGATAAAGTACATACATTTTCTCCTTCAATCAAATTTGTACCAGTGATTGACATGAAGTACACTCCACTTCCAAGATGTGTGGGAAAAGGAAAAGAAAAGTTTGATGATGATTATCCACACAGAGCTTTAGGTCATTATATGGTAAATAAGATAAATCTGGTTAGACCTTTAAAGTGAGATGTATGGAAGGTGAAAAGAATTAGATGTCAAAGGAAGTGTGCAAAGACTCAAGCTCTTGAAGATAAAAGAAAAGCTGAAGAAGAAAGACCTAAAAATGCAGCAATTCAAGAGATTGAAGAATTTCTGGTAGAAGATCAACAAGCAGAAATTGATAAACAAAAGAAAATAGATGAAGAACATTTGAACTGCCTTGAAGATCTTGTTGCAGAATGTAAAAGTGAAAATGTTGAACTACCAGAAGAAATTCTTGAGCAGAAAACTAAAATTGTAGAGTACTTGAAAACAAAAGGTCACAGTGCAGAGTCATTTGGAAGAATGAAGATGCTAAATATTGTTGATAAGTACTGCACTACAAGAAAGAAGGAACTAGCAGAACCTGAAGAAGAAGAACTTAAGGTCACAGAGTTAGTTGATATTGATCCTAAACTTGTGATTACCAGAAAACCAATGACTGGTGAATCCTTAAATCCTTCTGTCAATAAAAGAAAATTAATAGATGTTGAAGAAGAGGCAAGGAAGAAATCAAAACAAGATCTCCCAATACTTGATCTTCCTCTAGCTCCTCTACAAAATAATCCTATAATTAACTGGAGAGTTGTAAATGATGTGATTGAATTGATCAGAGAAGACAAAATAACTCAAAGATTAAGTGCTTGGAAGCCAATGGTTATGTCATTATCAAGAAGTGATATAATCAAAGTGTTAATCATTGGTAAACCAAGAATGACAAAGAAGAAATGGAGAAACTCATGTGCTGGATATCTCACTGAAATGATTGATGTTGCATTCTATCCAGATGACTATCCTGAGAAGTTTGAAAGCAAAGAAGTTGTGTATGCTTGGAATGTTCTCCCAACAGTGAATATGTACTTCTTTGAAAGAGCTAGTAAAAGATGTGAACTGTTTCTGTTTGAAAAAGAGTATAATCACTCTGAAGAAACAATGTATCAAGCTATTTGTTATTCCTTCATCAGACCTCATGATGCTGTTATGTTTGCAGAAAAATACAACTATTTTATTAAGAAAAACAACAAGTATATCATTGAACAAAGAAAGTTGAGAAATCAACAAATTAAAGAAGGTGATGAAAGGAGAGCTAAACTCTTAGAAGAAAAGAAGAGAAAAGAGAAAGAGGAGAAGGAAAAAGAAACTTGATTAATTACAAGTGAATTAACAAGTTTAGGGGGAGATTGTTGGGATATAAGTGATCTATTACTGATGCTGCAGTTGGTATTGGTAATGTCTTGATGTTGCTAACAAGACTTACTACTGATGGGGCAGAATTAAAAAGATATTACTGATGAACGATCTACTACTGATGGGTGCATATACTACTGATGATCATATTTGGTGCAGATCGTGTCCGAGATTCTAGCAGAGTTAGTTTAGAATATTTAATATCTTTTTGTAATTCGAATTGTAATTTAGTTTTAGAATAACTAGTGTATAATATTAGGCTTCAAGAACTATTATATATAGTTCCTTATGAATTGTAAACATACGTGTATTGATCGGTTAATTAATACATTGAAGCTTTTTGATAAACTGTGTTCTTGTTTGTTATTATTCAATTTCAGTTTACATTGTACTTATTAAATCAACATAGTGTTAATCCGCTGTAATTTCTATTGTTGAGTAGATTTGTGATTCAATAACTTATTGGGTTATTCGATCCTGACATAAACGATAACATTATGCAATCTAAAATCACATGAATTAAAGCGATATTATTTTAAATGTTGCTTATCTAAACTGATATCAACACTTAGATAGAAAAGACGCCACACGTCATCGATCACTAAGAATCATTCAGAATATATCCTAGACATGAATTAAATTAGTAGAAAAATTTATGAGAGTTGTATCATAGGCGTAAAGTCATTAATATAATCTCATAATTTCGTACGTTGCACGTACAACAAGAGTACGCGAGAAAGATATTCTCATCCATGAATAAAGGTATGAAGTGATAATGATAACGAAATATTGTACCATGGAATTATAAAAACGGGTGGCTGTTTATAATAATATAGTACAATGTAGAATTATCAAAGTCATGGATTACTACCTCAAATTAAATTTTAAAAAAAAAAGTAACAGATATCGTAAGAGACTTCTAAGTCTAGTTATTTGAATACACTCGAGCGGCGATAGAATACACCAGAACCTGGAAGGATACCACCGGCAACTTATCACGATAGAAAATATTACCATCTACGTTGCCGAATATCTAAAATTTCCCAATGGCCAACGTGAAGTATATAGGAGCCACCCGAAATTTAAAAAAAAAAAACAAAGACGCTATGCCACAATAGTCAGAGAAACAAATAACAATAGAGTCCAACAATAAACTACTGAAAGTCAAAGACTCAAATGCAACTGACACCATATGTGAGACTATTAGTCATTGACAAGGTTAATTATAAGCTATTAAGAAAGATGATAAAAGTGAATAAACTCACTCAACCAGAATTGAAAGAGATCGTTGTTAGGCATGAAGTGCCTAGATCCATTATCATCTTGAATTTCGGGACGAAATCTTTTAACTGGGGGAAAATGTGACAACCCTCGAAAATGACCCAAATCGTGTATCGTCTTAACGTAACATTATTACGTTAATTCTCATTTATTTAAATGTTAACTAAATTTATCTAAGAATTATGTTTATAATAAATATATACATACCTTCGGTACATAGAAATAGGATTTTGGTATTCATAGATAATTTAAAATAAAATATAAAAAAAAAACTAAAACAAAATAAATATTTTCTTTCCTCTTACCCATTAAACATCCAACCCATGCCAATCATACCATCACTTTGTTTGCTTGCAAATCTATACAAGCTCTTACATAATATCATGCTTTACAACTCACTATTGTACCTTTGATACTTGACACACTCTTAAGTCAAACAAAACCCATTCCTTGGATGCTTATCCACGCCACTATCACCTGCACCATCCTTGATAGTTTGCTTTTCCACTTCTTCCAAAGATTTCACCAAATAGACACCTTTTGTTGCTTTCTCTTACAAACACCAACCAAGATGAGTTGACCACCTAAAACTCTTTAAAGCATCTTCTTAAATCATATTCCTCTTTTCGTTTTTTCCCACACTTGTTATCTCCTGATAATTTAACAAAGCATCTACCGCTTTCCTCTCACTTATTCTACACTCTCAAGTCATCAAAAACACCCAAGAAATCCTCCCAAAGATAGAAATCCGGTTTTGAAGCTCAAGCACACATGTAAACACTAAAAACCTCATAACTTTTGATATAGAGCTCCAAATTTGGTGATTCAATGTAACGATCGAAATTTTGTAAATAAATAAATTGTACAAAAATGTGATAATTATAGATAATTCATTTCAGAACCGTAGGAATTGGTTTCGTGTCATTTGGACACCGTTTGATATGGTTAAGGTCGAAACCGGGCTGATCCGGTCAACAAAAAGTTGCAGCCTAGCTGCCTGGGAGAGTTCGCGACGCGAACTTGACTTTCCGATCGGGAAGTCGAGACAGGGAATTGGGGTTTTGGACGACTGGAGTTCACGACCCATTACCGATCGCTAACTATTCACGACACGCATAGTTCACGGCGCGAACTTGAGTTCGCTATCGTGAACTGGTTGGTTCTGTATAAAAACGGGTTTGAGGCTAGGGTTTAGACACCTACACCCCTAGAACCCTACCAGCCGTTTTTAGGGAGAGAGAGCTCGTTCTTGGTGTTCTTGGGTTTGAATCTTATCAATCTTGGAGATTTTAACATCAAAGGTAAGGATTCTTGATTATCTTGCTTACATATCTTAGTTTCAAGCTTTTCATGGGTATCAATAGTGGTTTCGGGAACCAACCACATCATATTTGGGGAAGATGATCTATCATGAGTGTAAAACACTCATGGTAAGTTTGTAATCAATGTGTACAAGCAAGATTTGAGTTTTATGGATAGAAATCTTGAACTAGGGTTTGAGATTTCCACCAAGTGGTATGAACTTGGTGATTGGGAATGTTAAGATGGATTAGCTAGTAGCTAGTTATGGATTATAACTAGATTTTGTGATGATATTGATAATAAGTCAAGAAGGAGTTGAGATTGGAAGTACTCCTTCGGTTAGAAGTAGAGATTGTGTTGATTCACACAAGTATTGGATAGCATTGCTAAGGTGAGTACATGTGATCTTTTCTGAGTACATAGTAAAAGAGTTTTCATAATTTAAATGATTAAACAAGTTTTTAGTAGTCTTTATTAATTAAATGTTTTAATAAAGAAATAAAGATTGATTTATTGGTAGATGATATGAATTGTTATTGACTTGCTTGGTTACCACTAGTATGTTGAATATTATGATTTGGAGTATTGGCTCAAGTAGTTGAATTGTTATGCGGTAGCTAAACAATTGGATCCTAGATAACCCACACAAGTTAATTGGGGGAGTTAGTGACACCTACTTGGGGCGGTACCACCCTGCGCAAGGGTAGTGTGTCGAGAAATAGATAACCCGGAAAGTGGGGGAGTTTGAGATAACCCGGAAATCGGGGGAGCAAATAGATAACCCGGAAACGGGGGAGTTTACCTAGATAACCCATATCGGGGGAGTTGTTTCGGGGAGGCCCGTTACGTATGTGATTGGCTTATGGCAAGCCTTAGAGTATGTTTGACTATGTGCAATTTGATAATTATTTAATTATTATTTTATTGCAAATATTTTCTAACCGGGTCTAAACCCCATGTTTCTCACGAGACAATCTTGTCTCACGTACTACTTTTATTTTGGCTATGTACTCAGGTTCGGGAGCTAAGGATTAGGCGGCCCGTAGTTAGCATTTGGAAGTGATTAGCTCGGTGTACTTATTTAATTCCCTAGACTATAGTTTTTGATATATTTGTAACACCGGTTTTGGTACTTTCTAATTATTGTAAATGTTTTATATAAATCATATTTTGAGACACTTGGTTTGTAAAGACTTAAGTCTTATTATTTAAAAGTTTTAAATTTGGATGAAAAATCGGTGTGTTACATTCAAGTTGCCAAATTACCATAACAACTTCCACTACAACATTTCACCCTCATTCCACCCAAGAACTCCTTGTATCACAGTCGAAAAATCAGTATAAGCTGATGTACAGAATTGTTTTCTTCAACCTTTTGTGTAAGTTTTGATTTCTTAACTTCTACTTCATTTCTTTCTTAGATCTTCTAGTATACTAACTTCCACTTCATCTTAAGAAGTTCCCCCAGAAGAATGACTATATTTGGTTCGTTGAAGATGGGGAAATAACTCATTCAAGTTCGAAATCACCAAACCAAAAGCCTTGTGAGAATATATCTCCATTTTCATTTATATCTTCATATAGTATATGTTTATGCCAGTAAATGTTCACTCTCAAGAAAATATCATAAAAACTAGATCCATAACATTCTTAAAGTTAATATCTTATTGGAAAATCCTTAAAACCGAACCCCAAATCTTTGAAGCTTAAATCACTAAAATAAAACTCAGATCTAATTTGTGTATTATGTAAACACCACTTAAATTTTACAATGTTTAAAGAAACTACATTAGCGACCAAACACCCTCTGTAAGTTTGTGAAATAGAGAAGAATACAGGTTTTCAAGCATTACGTACAAGTAATGCAAGCCTAAGTTAGCCCATGCATACATCAAATTTCATGAAGAGCACAAGTCTTCAAGTATGAGGTATAAGTGGTATTGGCACGGTGTTTAATGAAAGAATTCCATGAATAAGATGTCTACACCATGGTACAAGTGTTAAAGCATACACTACAAGTAGTGTTATGCATGCTTGGTCAATAAAATCTTGCAGTGATCGTAATTGCTCATAAAAAAAAGATAAGGACTAAATCAAAGTAATATTGAAATACTAACATAACTAATTCTACTAATAATCAGTTATTCCGACATATGAGACATATGAGAAATTGAATATAAAAATAAGGAATTCTTACAACTTAAACATCTATAGAATAAAAATAGTACATGATCTTCCTGAGATACTAATATAAACACGTAAAAGTTATGACGAGTAAATTAATGGTCAATGTTGAGACTTATAAGAATATATTAAAAGTTATTTATAAAATACAAATTTATTGATAAATTAAAACTAGTATCTTACTAAATTTACCAAAGAGTCGCTCACGCCTAATACATATTAAAAGTAATAATTGGAGTGAACCATTGGCATAGACGCATCAATTGAGACGTTTACTAAAATTACTTGCCCTCATACTATAGGTAACTGAGGCATTCATTGAGCATTATTGACACCACTTATTGTTGCTAGCTTATCGACTTATCAGCTGAGTTTTCACAGCCCACTTTACCGTATTTTAACTGTTTTGGGTGAGAAACATATAATGGTTTTATCAATGCATTTATGACTGTTATTGTTTATCTAGTAAATTTTAATTATGACGAGTCTTGCATAAACAGTATTTTGGTACAACTAGTCTTTTGAAAGACATTTATGAACAATACTTTGGTACGGTCAATCTTTGTGAAAGCTTGGATAAACTATCCTTTTGAGATAACTGGTCATTGAAAAGACACACTCAAACAAGTATTTTTACAAAAAGTCTTAATTAAGACTTGTATGAAAAAAACTATATTTTGCGACACTAATCTTTGTATAACCGTGAGTTGATAGACGACGTACCCTATCGCTAGATCGTTTAGATCTAACATTACTGTAATCATCAACTATAGTTAGCCAACGAATATATGAGTAGTAGTATTCGGGCTTGATCCACCGCTCATGGCTAGTCGCTCTAGCTGTGTAACATATGAGATATATATTTTATTAAAACGTCGTGGACTCGACATGCCTAGGTAAAGGCGGATTTAGGTTTGATTACAGGCTCATGAACTTATACTTTAACTTGTATGCCTAGCTAGCCTATAAGGGATTACGCACTAAATTAAACAATTAGGTTTCATGTATTTGAAACGGGAGAACTTGAACGTACATAGATTTGTACTAAACGACTTACCTTTCTAAAATCATGTTGAAATGGTTTTACCCACCGATCAGATGCAAATTATGATTTATAGAGTCATAAACCTGTGAACTCACCAACCTTTGTGTTGACACTTTTCTAATACGTTTCTTAGGTACTTTAACTTGAAGTGTTTTGCATGGCATTTGCACAAACCGGATTACCACTTTTGGGAAAATAGTATTTTACCTAGTATAAAGTCAAGATTGTCAACTTGAAGTGTATATAATAGACATTTTATTCATATCGATTGTCGTAAACAATTTACGTTGTGTTTGCAAAAGTTCAACAATTGGTAATCCATTTTTATGCTATGTTTTACTATGGATCGGTTGTTGTGATCTCCGATGTAAGTCGCATGCCCGCTCTTCCGCAAAACCAATTTTGGCGGGGTGTGACAGATTGATATCAGAGCTATTGGTTATAGTGAACTAGCGAGAGTCTAGTCTATAACCAAAAAGATTTTTGGTCAAAACGTTTTCATTGCATATTGTGTCACATTGCATTATATTCTACATGGATAAAGTAGATAGAACATTATATGCCTTAGTTTTAGGTCACATGCTTATACCTACATTGCACGTGGTATACTTATACTATATACGAGACACTGACACTATACACAACATACATACACTACACATTGTATACCTGCACTAAGCTCCATACATACTGCGACTCGAAATAACGACTAAATCAGAAAAGACGCAACACGTCATCGATCACTAAGAATCATTCAGAATATATCCTAGACATGAATTAAATTAGTAGAAAAATTTATGGGAGTTGTATCATAGGCGTAAAGTCATTAATATAATCTCATAATTTCGTATGTTGCACGTACAACAAGAGTACGCGAGAAAGATATTCTCATCCATGAATAAAGGTATGAAGTGATAATGATAACGAAATATTGTACCATGGAATTATAAAAACGGGTGGCTGTTTATAATAATATAGTACAATGTAGAATTATCAAAGTCATGGATTACTACCTCAAATTAAATTTTAAAAAAAAAGTAACAGATATCGTAAGAGACTTCTAAGTCTAGTTATTTGAATACACTCGAGCGGCGATAGAATACACCAGAACCTGGAAGGATACCACCGGCAACTTATCACGATAGAAAATATTACCATCTACGTTGCCGAATATCTAAAATTTCCCAATGGCCAACGTGAAGTATATAGGAGCCACCCGAAATTTAAAAAAAAAAACAAAGACGCTATGCCACAATAGTCAGAGAAACAAATAACAATAGAGTCCAACAATAAACTACTGAAAGTCAAAGACTCAAATGCAACTGACACCATATGTGAGACTATTAGTCATTGACAAGGTTAATTATAAGCTATTAAGAAAGATGACAAAAATGAATAAACTCACTCAACCAGAATTGAAGGAGATCGTTGTTAGGCATGAAGTGCCTAGATCCATTATCACTGATAAAATTTAACCAACTTTTGAAAACATAAACAACACTACCAAGACTTAAATCTAAAATATAAATAGTTAGAAACTCGTAACCATGTGATGTATATGCTATATTCAAAATCTTAATAGCGCTTTGAATCTCAAAGATGCAAAACACGCCTGAGCCCACATGTGCGAATTGTCTTCTTATCTAGGGGTACAACGTGAAGTTTTAAAATATAATTGGGTCTACGAAATTTTTTATGCAAAGATAGTAACTAGAGAGTTGAACATGTTTATAAGCATTTTTGGGCTATTCGTTAAAAAACGGTTTACTTAAAACTATTGGTACTTTTTCGGTTTAACTAAATAAAGTTGAATTTTTAATATAATGTTTCCCATATGTTGTATTTTATTCGTTTTACAGGAAATAAGAGCTTTGAAAGAGATAAGTACCAAAATTATTCTATTAATATGTCTTTGTTGACAAAATTGATTTTTGTATAATATTTAGTGGAGGACATAAGTAATTGAAAAGATTAAAAATAAATTTGCTCTCTTCGTAAATTTTAGGTTACAAATTTGATATTTTAACATAACCTATAATAAAATTATGTGTCTTTGATTCCCGTTGCGTCGCGCGGGGCTTAAAATCCTTGTACAATACATGTATCATCGGATACTAGAGCCCATATATTTTTAATTATATCGATTGAAAAGTCTAAATTACCAAAACTTTTAAGTAATTTTAATCATTTACATGAAGTAAGTATTGAGATAATGGAAGAATGCCTTGTAGGAGGGCTAACTTGAATTTATCATATCTTGACATAAAATAAGTATATATCGTATCTATAAAAAAAAAAGTAATTGTACAAGGATTGTGTACTTATTGTCTCCATTAGAGATATCTAATTGGGTCGTGTTTAAGTTCCCGTTTTGGTAAGTGTATATATATCAAATATAACCGGACCCATTCCACTAATCGTGTCAAAAATTTCAAATCTTAAACAAATACTTTTGATTAAGGGGGTGTTTGGGATTGCTTATTGAAAATAGATTATATGGTTTGAAAATGAATAATCAGATAATCAGCGGTTACAAAACGTGATTCTGAAAATTAGTGTTTGGATTTGATTATGCTGTTTGAAATCACAATAATCAGATAATCACTTTTTTAGTGTTTGGCAAATCTGATTATATGTTTAATTAATGGGTAAAATGACTAAAATAGACATTCTTAATTAATGTCTTTTACTAGTGATTGAAATCACAGCATTCTATGACATAACCGACCAACATTTAGCAATACTTTTACTAGTAATTTTAACTTTTTTCCAGTTACCATCTACATCTTATACGTGTGATTTTCACCAGAACAAGCAAATTTCACTATCTACATCCTTTGAAGTTTGAAACCACAATTACAAAAGCCAACTTCAAATATAACAAAAGCCAGATCCCAAATACGGTCAAAGAAAACAATGAAAAGTGACCAAAACTCATTCGCAAAGATATACCAATTGATGATTAAGCAAGTAAACTAACAAATAAAACCCTAAAATGAAGCCAAAACAGTGTGAAATTAACAACCATATCAAATACTCAAATTAAACACAATTATTCATTGTAAATTTGTAACTTACCACGAAGGAATTCATAGTAAATTAACAACAAACTTTTAGATACAGAAATTAGTAAGCAAATAAGCTTGAACATCAGAACATGATGATGAAAATTGAAAATGAAGAACAATAAACTTGAATCGTTGGCAAAAATTGAAGAAGCTCTGTGAAATGGGAAGAGAGATATTTGATTTGTCAATAGGATAATTTGGTAATTTTTTACAGAAGCAAAATTCCGTTTCCAAAAAGCAGGTGACTACTTACTTTTAGAAAACCACGTTTTGAGGGCGAGAGAACGCAGATAAGTGATTATGGTTATGGTTTTGCCAAACACAAAAATTTGATTATTTGAGTTTTGTAAACGTGATAAGGAGATAAGTGGGCTAATAACGCAACCCCAAACACCCTCTAAATAAGTTTGTCGTTTCAACAAATTTACAATCCAAGTAAGTATAAGTATGTACATGATAATTGTTCGAAAATGCCAGCGCCAGTTTAGTAAAATTCATTACCCATTACATGTGACAAAAAAAAAATAAAAAAAAAAATAAAAAAAAATTCTGTGACAAAGCATCAATGATACCGAAAGACGAAATATTGCCGATCGACTTCACATCACCGAAGAACCGCTTGAAGTCTCAAATCAGAATATTCAAAAGCTACGTAAAAGTAAAGTCAAATTAGTTCATGTGCGTTGGATTTAGAAAAGTAGGTTCCAAATTTAAGTGGGAACGGGAAGTTTAGATTAGACGCAAAAACCCACACTTATTCCCCGGGATGCGAATCAGTAATAACTCATCTTGAATTTCAGGACGAAATTCTTTTAACTGGGGGAGAATGTGACAACCCTAAAAAATGAGCCAAATCGTGTATCGTCTTAACGTAACATTATTACGTTAATTCTCATTTATTTAAATGTTAACTAAATTTATCTAAGAATTATGTTTATAATAAATATATACATACCTTCGGTACATAGAAATAGGATTTTGGTATTCATAGATAATTTAAAATAAAATATAAAAAAAAAACTAAAACAAAATAAATATTTTCTTTCCTCTTACCCATTGTACATCCAACCCATGCCAATCACACCATCACTTTGTTTGCTTGCAAATCTATACAAGCTCTTACATAATATCATGCTTTACAACTCACTATTGTACCTTTGATACTTGACACACTCTTAAGTCAAACAAAACCCATTCCTTGGATGCTTATCCACGCCACTATCACCTGCACCATCCTTGATAGTTTGCTTTTCCACTTCTTCCAAAGATTTCACCAAAGTAGACACCTTTTGTTGCTTTCTCTTACAAACACCAACCAAGATGAGTTGACCACCTAAAACTCTTTAAAGCATCTTCTTAAATCATATTCCTCTTTTCGTTTTTTCCCACACTTGTTATCTCCTGATAATTTAACAAAGCATCTACCTCTTTCCTCTCACTTATTCTACACTCTCAAGTCATCAAAAACACCCAAGAAATCCTCCCAAAGATAGAAATCCGGTTTTGAAGCTCAAGCACACATGTAAACACTAAAAACCTCATAACTTTTGATATAGAGCTCCAAATTTGGTGATTCAATGTAACGATCGAAATTTTGTAAATAAATAAATTGTACAAAAATGTGATAATTATAGATAATTCATTTCAGAACCGTAGGAATTGGTTTCCTGTCATTTGGACACCGTTTGATATGGTTAAGGTCGAAACCGGGCTGATCCGGTCAACAAAAAGTTGCAGCCTAGCTGCCTGGGAGAGTTCGCGACGCGAACTTGACTTCCCGAACGGGAAGTCGAGACAGGGAATTGGGGTTTTGGACGACTGGAGTTCACGACCCATTACCGATCGCTAACTATTCACGACACGCATAGTTCACGGCGCGAACTTGAGTTCGCGATCGTGAACTGGTTGGTTCTGTATAAAAATGGGTTTGAGGCTAGGGTTTAGACACCTACACCCCTAGAACCCTACCAGCCGTTTTTAGGGAGAGAGAGCTCGTTCTTGGTGTTCTTGGGCTTGAATCTTATCAATCTTGGAGATTTTAACATCAAAGGTAAGGATTCTTGATTATCTTGCTTACCTATCTTAGTTTCAAGCTTTTCATGGGTATCAATAGTGGTTTCGGGAACCAACCACATCATATTTGGGGAAGATGATCTATCATGAGTGTAAAACACTCATGG
Source organism: Calendula officinalis (assembly GCA_963853835.1). Taxonomy (NCBI): domain Eukaryota; kingdom Viridiplantae; phylum Streptophyta; class Magnoliopsida; order Asterales; family Asteraceae; genus Calendula; species Calendula officinalis. The sequence goes on from OY970825.1 coordinate 35,750,475, forward strand.
TAAGCTTGTAATCAATGTGTACAAGCTAGATTTGAGTTTTATGGATAGAAATCTTGAACTAGGGTTTGAGATTTCCACCAAGTGGTATGAACTTGGTGATTGGGAATGTTAAGATGGATTAGCTAGTAGCTAGTTATGGATTATAACTAGATTTTGTGATGATATTGATAATAAGTCAAGAAGGAGTTGAGATTGGAAGTACTCCTTTGGTTAGAAGTAGAGATTGTGTTGATTCACACAAGTATTGGATAGCATTGCTAAGGTGAGTACATGTGATCTTTTCTGAGTACATAGTAAAAGAGTTTTCATAGTTTAAATGATTAAACAAGTTTTTAGTAATCTTTATTAATTAAATGTTTTAATAAAGAAATAAAGATTGATTTATTAGTAGATGATATGAATCGTTATTGACTTGCTTGGTTACCACTAGTATGTTGAATATTATGATTTGGAGTATTGGCTCAAGTAGTTGAATTGTTATGCGGTAGCTAAACAATTGGATCCTAGATAACCCACACAAGTTGGGGGAGTTAGTGACACCTACTTGGGGCGGTACCACCCTGCGCAAGGGTAGTGTGTCGAGAAATAGATAATCCGGAAAGCGGGGGAGTTTGAGATAACCCGGAAATCGGGGGAGCAAATAGATAACCCGGAAACGGAGGAGTTTACCTAGATAACCCATATCGGGGGAGTTGTTTCGGGGAGGCCCGTTACGTATGTGATTGGTTTATGGCAAGCCTTAGAGTATGTTTAACTATGTGCAATTTGATAATTATTTAATTATTATTTTATTGCAAATATTTTCTAACCGGGTCTAAACCCCATGTTTCTCACGAGACAATCTTGTCTCACGTACTACTTTTATTTTGGCTATGTACTCAGGTTCGGGAGCTAAGGATTAGGCGGCCCGTAGTTAGCATTTGGAAGTGATTAGCTCGGTGTACTTATTTAATTCCCTAGACTATAGTTTTTGATATATTTGTAACACCGGTTTTGGTACTTTCTAATTATTCCAAATGTTTTATATATATATCATATTTTGAGACACTTGGTTTGTAAAGACTTAAGTCTTATTATTTAAAAGTTTTAAATTTGGATGAAAAATCGGTGTGTTACATTCAAGTTGCCAAATTACCATAACAACTTCCACTACAACATTTCACCCTCATTCCACCCAAGAACTCCCTGTATCACAGTCGAAAAATCAGTATAAGCTGATGTACAGAATTGTTTTCTTCAACCTTTTGTGTAAGTTTTGATTTCTTAACTTCTACTTCATTTCTTTCTTAGATCTTCTAGTATACTAACTTCCACTTCATTTTAAGAAGTTCCCCAAGAAGAATGACTCTATTTGGTTCGTTGAAGATGGGGAAATAACTCATTCAAGTTCGAAATCACCAAACCAAAAGCCTTGTGAGAATATATCTCCATTTTCATTTATATCTTCATATAGTATATGTTTATGCTAGTAAATGTTCACTCTCAAGAAAATATCATAAAAACTAGATCCATAACATTCTTAAAGTTAATATCTTATTGGAAAATCCTTAAAACCGAACCCCAAATCTTTGAAGCTTAAATCACTAAAATAAAACTCAGATCTAATTTGTGTATTATGTAAACACCACTTAAATTTTACAATGTTTAAAGAAACTAAATTAGCGACCAAACACCCTCTGTAAGTTTGTGAAATAGAGAAGAATACAAGTTTTCAAGCACTACGTACAAGTAATGCAAGCCTAAGTTAGCCCATGCATACATCAAATTTCATGAAGAGTACAAGTCTTCAAGTATGAGGTAGAGAAATGATATTTAGTCCTACCAAGTAGACATACTCATAGGTCTACCTATTTGATAGAATAACATGTGTAATCCACTAGTTCTCTCTCCTAATATTATCCCTTGATTTTGACACGTGTCTTCATCTGATGAGTAGGCCTATAAGTAGATCTACATGGTAGGCCTAAATACGTGGTATTAGCACGGTGTTTAATGAAAGAATTCCATGAATAAGATGTCTACACCATGGTACAAGTGTTAAAGCATACACTACAAGTAGTGTTATGCATGCTTGGTCAATAAAATCTTGCAGTGATCGTAATTGCTCATAAAAAAAGATAAGGACTAAATCAAAGTAATATTGAAATACTAACATAACTAATTCTACTAATAATCAGTTATTCCGACATATGAGACATATGAGAAATTGAATATAAAAATAAGGAATTCGTACAACTTAAACATCTATAGAATAAAAATAGTACATGATCTTCCTGAGATACTAATATAAACACGTAAAAGTTATGACGAGTAAATTAATGGTCAATGTTGAGACTTATAAGAATATATTAAAAGTTATTTATAAAATACAAATTTATTGATAAATTAAAGCTAGTATCTTACTAAATTTACCAAAGAGTCGCTCACGCCTAATACATATTAAAAGTAATAATTGGAGTGAACCATTGGCATAGACGCATCAATTGAGACGTTTACTAAAATTACTTGCCCTCATACTATAGGTAACTGAGGCATTCATTGAGCATTATTGACACCACTTATTGTTGCTAGCTTATCGACTTATCAGCTGAGTTTTCACAGCCCACTTTTACTGTATTTTAACTGTTTTGGGTGAGAAACATATAATGGTTTTATCAATGCATTTATGACTGTTATTGTTTATCTAGTAAATTTTAATTATGACGAGTCTTGCATAAACAGTATTTTGGTACAACTAGTCTTTTGAAAGACATTTATGAACAATACTTTGGTACGGTCAATCTTTGTGAAAGCTTGGATAAACTATCCTTTTGAGATAACTGGTCATTGAAAAGACACACTCAAACAAGTATTTTTACAAAAAGTCTTAATTAAGACTTGTATGAAAAAAACTATATTTTGCGACACTAATCTTTGTATAACCGTGAGTTGATAGACGACGTACCCTATCGCTAGATCGTTTAGATCTAACATTACTGTAATCATCAACTATAGTTAGCCAACGAATATATGAGTAGTAGTATTCGGGCTTGATCCCCCGCTCATGCCTAGTCGCTCTAGATGTGTAACATATGAGATTATATATTCTATTAAAACGTCGTGGACTCGACATGCCTAGGTAAAGGCGGATTTAGGTTTGATTACAGGCTCATGAACTTATACTTTAACTTGTATGCCTAGCTAGCCTATAAGGGATTACGCACTAAATTAGACAATTAGGTTTCATGGATTTGAAACGGGAGAACTTGAACGTACATAGATTTGTACTAAACGACTTACCTTTCTAAAATCATGTTGAAATGGTTTTACTCACCGATCAGATGCAAATTATGATTTATAGAGTCATTAACTTGTGAACTCACCAACCTTTGTGTTGACATTTTTCTAATATGTTTCTCAGGTACTTTAACTTGAAGTGTTTTGTATGGCATTTGCACAAACCGGATTACCACTTTTGGGAAAATAGTATTTTACCTAGTATAAAGTCAAGATTGTCAACTTGAAGTCTATATAATAGACATTTTATTCATATCGATTGTCGTGAACAATTTACGTTGTGTTTGCAAAAGTTCAACAATTGGTAATCCATTTTTATGCTATGTTTTACTATGGATCGATTGTTGTGATCTCCGATGTAAGTCGCATGCCCGCTCTTCCGCAAAACCAATTTTGGCGGAGTGTGACACTAGACGAGCACCCGAAAAGAAATTGCATTAAAGACTTGTAAGAAGCTAGAAAGAGTACAAACAAAACAAAACTAAAGTAAAAGATAATGGGTTACAACTCCACATGAAAGTATCAAAATAAACACACTCCCCCCTAAATTTTAACCGAACACTTTTAAACTCCTTGTAATAACAGACTAAGGATAGCTACATTAAAATTAAATATTTTTAACTCTGTATATGATATACTACAAATTTTATTTTAAACCATCTATAATTTACACAGTAAGTTTCATTTTAATAATTTTAATATTAATAAGTGAACGTAAAATGAGAACTGACAATTAATAATGTTTTTAAATCTTACTCCAATAAAAGCGTATTAGATAATTTTAGGTTTGGAAAAAATTATAAGAGCTAATTATTAAATCGCATAATGTGATAAAAACGAATTAAAGTAGAATTTAACAAAATAGTACAATATATGTTATAGGATATAGAGTCATGTTCAAGTAAATTCTTTGATTTTTATAATGTCTCAAAGAATAAATCTAGTCATGGGATTAAAAGATCCCTTAACCGGCAACATAATCAAATCATGTGTGATTCAATATTAAACCACCACTATCATCAAATCACATGTTATTCAATATACAACTACCACCGCCGGCCACTGCCGCCACCAACCACCTCAGGCTGCTGGCCGCCGCAACCCGCTGCCGATCACCATCGCCGCCGCAATCACATGTGATTGAAAACAACTGACGGTGGCGAGGGGTTGCCGGTGGCGGAAACGGTGGCCAACAGATGTTGGTGGTGGTCGGCGGTGTTGAATCACATGTGATTTAATACACTTGGGTGAATGGTGGTGGTCAGCGGTGTACAATCACATGTGATTTAATACACATAGAGTGGTGGTGTTGATGTGTTAAATCACATGTGATTTTGATGGCGGTGTGGTGGTAATTTAGAAGTTGATTGATCCAAAGATCGAGATTTATTTCTTAAGATTTTACAAAAATGATGGACCTATTACCGTTTCTCATAGGACGTAAAAGTACCTAATTTTTTAGATAAAATTGTAAAAGTTGGTAGGGTTGAATGAAAATGTAGTTGGTGAAAAATAAATTGCATGTTATTTGTTAAACAACCAGATGGTCCAGATGTAACAATTAAATTAAAGAACGAACTTGATGCATCAACTTAAAACATACTAATTTCAAATTTGTATTCAATAATCAAAGTATGATACAATAACACATCAAACACTGTCAAATCAACTAACAAAAAACCCGAGAAAACTACCATACAAATACACCGACTCAGCGCGATGATACACGTATACAGTATAATCGATTTGTTAATACAGTAACAAAAACCACCTTTTAACTAGCAAATATATAAAAAACTATACAGCTACGTTTCTGCACAAACTATTTCATGCAATTTCACACGTACCTATCCTCATCTCGTATAATCATCATATAATGAGCGGGTTCGAATAGGTATGTCACCATTTGGAAGGCGGCCCGTTTCATGTCTACTAGACGCTCCACTTGTAAATGGTGGGCCCGCTTCCAATCTTGGGTCAAAGGCAGACTGCCCAACACCCGACCCTAATCGTGGGTCAAGGGCAGTCTGCCTCACACCCAACCTAGGATCAACAGATGGGCCCGCACCCAACCGTGGATCATGGGCAGACGGGCCCGTACCCACATCCAGCCTTGGATCACGGGCATACGGGCCCATATCAAGCCTCGGGTTAAAGGTGGACGGGGGTAATCTAGTAATTTCGGGCATGGTTTCTTGGTAAGGGAAAGTGGGGACCATGCGAAACCGATCATCTAGAGAAGTAGTGGATCTAGAAAAAGATTCTCTATAAGGGCTAGAAATAAACCGACTCTCGGAACGATCACTAGGGTAATTGGTCAAACTTAATCTAGGATCATAAGTCAACGAGTCAGCCCGTGTTGGTGTTCTTGTTCCTCCATATTCATAATCAGTTGGAAGCCTAAATAGGCCGGCAGTCGGGCTAAAAGGAACCGTGAATTTGTCCCGGGATCTGTAACCAGGAATTGAAGGCCCGTTTTCTAATAACGGGAATTTATCGAGGTTCTGTTTTAGTGATAATTTAGCTTGTTGGAGTGCCTCGAGAACAGATCCTAATTTATCGGGATTTTGGTCATATGAGTTACCTGAAGTTTGGTCTTGAGATGATGATGTCACATGTAACGGGCTAAAATTTTGGGTTGTACCCTGCAATTCGGGTGGATGAATTTTATTTTGGTTATCTGACGGTTTGTTGTTCGGGTCAATGTTGTTTTGACTCGGTAATAGTTTGGGTTCTGGTTCTTCATTGAAGTTTGTATTAATTTCTTGAGTAATGGGGGTAAGTTGGTCGTTAGGGTGGGGTGGGGGTGGGGGTGGGGTTGAGGGTGGGGGTGGAGCCTTGATTTCTTCTCTTTCTTCTGTTACGTCTGAGTGGGTCCCAGGGTCACACGAATCCTGAAAAAAGATTAAAACAATTTATGCCCTATTTGGCCCGTTTCCATTTTAACTAAACTTTTTTACTTGACCCGTTTCCATTAATAAGTAAACTATAAAAAAAGAAGAGAACATACGGGTGGTGATCCATTATTTTGTTTAAATTTATCCTCCCATTCTCTTTGTGCTTTTTCTTCTTCTTCATATTGTGCTATGAATCGGGCTTGTTTTTTTAAGGCCCGTTCCATTTCTCTTTCTGTTCCATAACTTTTTACAGCATGCCCGTTACATGATGATGTGGCTACTTCAAGTGAATCTTTCTTTTCGTGAATATTTAGTCCTTCTTGTGAAGTTTCTGTTGCCACATCAGTATTATTTTGAACACCATTAGTTGCATCATTGTTTTGTGATTCATCAGTTGCTGACCTGACAACATAATTTAAATAATATTTATAAAGTAATACTTTGTACGTTTTTTTAACATATATACATAATAAAATAAATTCAATAATTCAAATAGAAAATTTTACACTTTAGATGAGAAAAGAAGGGTTAATTATGTTTAAGAGTAAATTACACGAATAGTCCTTGTGGTTTGACAAAAATTTTGGAATTGGTCCCTAACTTTCAGAAATTACACTCGTGGTCACTGTGGTTTGAACTTTGTATTGCTTTTGGTCCAAAATCCTAACGGATGTTAAATTGGACTGTTAAATATTTTGAAATGACCAAAATACCCTTTACTTTATTTTTTTCATTTACTTTTAAGAAAACCCAAATGAAATTTTCCTTATTTCTTACCACCGTTTTCATCCTCACTGGATATTATGTTTCACCATCTCTCATGCTTGCAATGATCGGAATTCTTACCTCACCCCTGGTTGTACTCTTGGCTTTGGTTTTGTACCTTACTTCAAAGAACTGATCTCAACCGATCACCGACCGCCCGTGGTCGGACCGATATCAAGCCAACTCGTACACTTCCGGGAGCTTTACGGTTACATGACGTCACTTGCTAAAAAGCATCCCAGAAGTTTCATCACACCTACACACAGTGAAATCTATACCACCGATCCTGCTAACGTTGAGTACACTCTCAAGACCAATTTGCAAATTACATTCTCAGAATTGTTAATGAAATCGACTTTAGATTCTCAAGACCAATTTTTCAAATTACATTACTCCAATTAACGTGAGGAAACTTAACGAGATAAGAGTTAGAAGAGCACTAGCTACGATTGTGGCTATAACGAGCGGGGAGAACGAGTAGATTAGGGATTTCATGGCGGTGACGAAATTGACCGGCTTACTGGAGAAACCATGGTGTCTGCTGTAGGTGATCGTGGATGTGGCGAAGAGGGAGAGAACGTAGACGATTAGGATAGGTCGGATTGAAGTGTTTTGATGATTTGGGGGAAGCTTGTGGAAGTTAGCGCCGGTTAAGAGGTGGTCGGAGCGCAGGGTTAACGATGAGATAGCATGAGAGAGGGAAGAAGGGGAGGGATAAAGCTAGGAAATGACTGTAGTTAGCTTTGATGATCCTTTTTTTATTCTGTAAGAGGTTCAGGTTGTGTACTGGAGTAATATCCATGGCGGCGGGGGACCACGGTGGTTGGCAGGAGGAAGTGAAATTATCGGTCAATGACTCCATGTGTTTATGTCTAATAAAGTAAAGGGTATTTTGGTCACTTTAAACAGCCTAATTTAATGTCTGTTAGGATTTTGGATCAAAAGCGATACAAAGTCCAAACCACAGTGACCACAGGTGTAATTTTTGAAAGTTAGGGACCAAATTCAAAACTTGTGGTAAACTACAGGGACCATTCATGTAATTTACTCTATGTTTAATCCTCAAACTTATACTGATTTTGCGTTTTTGCCCTTCAACCCTTTTTGGCAATTTATCCTAAATTTCGGTTGACTTCTTAAGAAATCCTTTTGACCTGCTATTACAAGTTAATACTTACAAAAACAAGTTTAACCCCTAACTTTTTTCCGCAATGGTTTTGTCCCTTAACTCTGAAACCAAACTTTTTAAAATAATTTGTAATACCAACCTTTTTATAACAATAAAATAATAATGACAACGTTATTAAGTTAAAAGATTCAAAAAAGAGTTTTGAGGGTTAAACCACCAAATAGGTGAAAGTTTGGGGATAAAACCATATTTTACCTTAAAAGAAGTTACGCATCAACACGGAATTACTGAGTTGACTGGTAAAAGGCCAACAACACCAAGTCAACCAAAATTAGGATAAAACCATTGCCAAAAAAATGTTTAAGGGTCAAAACGTCAATTCGGTGAAAGTTTGAGGATCATAACCAATTTGCCATTAAAAATAAATAGAAAAAAGAAAAACAATAATGGTAAATCATGTACAGAAACAAAAACTCACCTATGTTCTTTATGTCTTATTTGTCGACACGATTTTCCAACACGTCTCGGTGAAGAACCAGTTGATGTAAGACTATTACTCCGCCTTCTTCTAGAAGCTTCTAGATACTTCTTATCAAGAAACCGAGACGATGAATTTTTACTACTTTTCCAAGACAAACTTTTACCATTTACTGAAGAAGATTCAACTTCTGAACCTGAAAAACCTTCGTTTTCTGATTTTTCCACATGTTTTCCAATTTTGCAACCACTTGATGTGTCTTCTTGATCAGAACTTGAATCGAATTGTTCAGAAAGATCGTTTCTGCCATGGTTTTCTAAGATTGTGAGAACGTCTACTGTTGCTTTTTCTGCTTTTTTTCTTTGTAGAGAGACGTATTTTAGCTGTTTTTCCAATTCTGTTACCTTTGGAAGTACAAAAATGAAAATTAATATTAAAAGATTATTCATATTTTGCATCTAATGGGTCAAACAGGCAAACTTAAAAAATATGCCAAAAGGGAAATGGGCTGACGGCTTAAATGTCGCCCACAAAGTGCATTTCTAAAACATAAAACTTCCTAAATCGTATCATTTCAGAAACTAGATCATCTTTTAACTATATAAGTATATATATTTGAAAAATAATATTATTTATATAGCTCAAGAATAATAAGACCAAAAAGTATTTGCAGCCCACCTTAATTAACGGGTCAAAATGAGCTCCATTCAAAATGCATAAAGACGTTCTAAATAATTTTATTCTAAAAACTAGATCACTGCAACAATATAATTTCTTTAGGCATATTCATAACAGTAACTAATTATTAAATACAAGAAAAAGAAAAAGATTGCATTTCTAGAAAAGATAAAAGAAAGTGTTTATGGGTCGACCCGACCCATTACCAGCCCATTTTGCGACCTGTACCTCTTGACAGTAGCAGAAAAGATTATATATTTAACGTGGAAAGAAATGGAAAAAGAAGTAAAATGTAATTCTATGTATGTTGTTGAGCATAAACTTAAATAAAAAACCAACCCGTTTTGCCAGCTCATAAGCTCGCTGTCTTGCAGTTCTTGAGACAAATCTTTCAGCCAGCAATCGTGCCCGAAGATAATCAATTGTTTTGGCAGTTGAGTCCTCCATTATTTTATTTTATTTTATATTCCTGGTAAATAAATATAAAATATTGAAACTGTAAGGATCATAAACTTTTGGACAAAAAATGATCACTTCACACAAAATATAGTTAAATTAGCACACGTTCCTTTGTGTTAAATATAGAGGTGTTATTTCGACCTGTTTACCTAAAAAAAGTCGATTTGGGCCATAATTTAGCTCCAACAGGTCAAATAGGTAGAATCATAAAACTGAAATAATGATCTTAACGCAACAATTGCATTATTTATCTCTCTAGATCAATTGAACGATCTAAGGTTGCTAGATAGTAAAAAAAACTAACACGAAAAACAAATTCCGGAAAATAGGTATTGTTCAACCGTCTTATCAGATCGATTTATCGGTTTCAAAAATATTTTTAACACTTCCCTTTAGCACACAGTGATCATTTTGTTGTGGCAATTGAAACTACATCTAACTAAATGCTTTTCAATCATAATCAAATCTAAAGTTAGTTTACAAACTGACACAGAAACAAAAAAAATACAATCAGTATCACACAGATGTCGATCTAAGCGAACAATTAAACAAAATTATGCATCCTATTCGCAAAAGTTTTGTAATACAATTAAAATATGAGATCACCTAAAGTAACCAAAAAGAGGGGAAATCGAAGTGATCGAACATACAAAACAGAAGAATTAAACAAAAATTAAGTGCGGAATTGATGAATAACTGGAATAGGTTACCTTATGAGATGATTTCCATTGAGATTAGGAACCCTAACGATGTAGAATTTGGAATTTTGTTTCTCGTTTTGTACCTTTTTGTAGTGACAGTGAGCTTGGAAGAAAGGGACGAAGGTTCTGATGAGTTGTCTAAAAAATAAAAAGGGGATTAACAATAATATTGGTATCGACATCAAATAGTGATAACCTCGAAATGGAATTAAATACGCTATAAAGTAAAATAAAAGTCGTTGGGGTTGTTTTTAAACATATGCTAAATACAAATGTGTTTAAAATAAGTATTAATTTAAATGCTTTGTTTTTAAAAAAATTGTGTTTAAAACAAACCAAAAACCGGAAAAATGGTATCGGCCAGATAAATGACGTTCAGAACCAAACCGAACTGGACCGAGAACTGACGGGAACTGAACCAATAACATTTCTTCAACTATTTTTTATTTTTTCTCGGTTTTGGAGTGAACCGAACCGCCCGGAATCAATAACTGATTTTACATGAAAATTATAAACAAGAGCATAACTGATATAACTATGTTCAATCCAGTTCGATTATGCGGTTCCGGTCAATTCTCAATCCAGTTCGTACAATCCTATATGAGAGCATGGAATGTGGGTTTCACCACGAGCTAAAGGCCTTGTGGTGTTACAATGAGTATCAGATGTAAGAGAGTATTTTATTTTGTTTATTTTTAAATAAATTTGTGTGTATTTGTGTATGTCGATTAGAATGGTTATATTAGGTTTAATACTAGTGCAGTCCAATTTAAATTGTTAGCAATTCATTTAACTTTGTTGATTTCAATGAACCTTCACATTAATAATGATAACATTTTCATGAATCTAGTTGATTGAGTAACGAGTTCTAACTACTAACTTGAACATGATTAAAAAACAACTAAAATCTTAGGTAAATAAGCACTTGACTTTTGGTTTACATAATTATATTTAATCCATGAGAAGGTTTGACTTTTGGAGCAGGTTGACGACTTTCAAAGCATGATATATGTTAATTGAGTCTAAAAATCAAATAAAATTATACATCAAATTAAACATAGTAAATAAACTTATCCATATTTTTATGTTATAATTTAACCATAAAAACTGATAATTATAAAATCCAGTAATCATTAATTATGTTTTATGAGAAATGATATTTAATAGTTAATATTATCTCTTGATTTAACACGTGTATTCATCTAATAAGTAGAATCAAATACTAGGACTAAATATCATTACTCATATTTTAACCATAAAAAAATAAATGAAACATTTTACTTTATAATGCCTTTCATTTGAAAGGATTAATGAAAATCTAAGGCTCCGTTTGGTTACGGAGAATTCTCCACTTTTCCGGAGAATTTTTCCAAGAAAACAAAAAGTTTGGAAAACGCGTTTGGTTCCCTGAGTTTTCCAAATTTTTCCAAGAAAATGAAGAATTTTTGTTTTTCAAATTTGTGAAGGATTTGGAAAATTTTAAAAAGTGATTTTTATTGTTTTCCATATTTTTTTCTTTTCCAAACTTCTCTAAAATATACACATATCCACTCTTCACTCCACTCCACCCACCTCATCCCCAACACACACACACACACACTAGGGGTGTTCAAAAATATCCGAAAAACAGGGTATTCGAAAAATTACCCGAAATCCGGGTATCCGAATTTCGGGTACTAAATACGCGTAGTGTTTTTCAAGATTTTCGGATCCCGATACCCGAAAAATTACCCGAAAATCTACCCGAAACTCAAAAATATACAATAGGCTTCATGAACTCAAAATTACTTGCAAGTGGTTATCTACATTTTTACTTTGTTGCTTTCATATAATATACCAAAACAAAAATATTATACTAATATGTCATGCAATTGGATACAAATATACGCCACCATGCCCATTTCCTGAAAATAACAAATTATCAAATGCAAATGAGTTGGATATGTTCACGCATATTAAGGAATGAAGTTGACAACAAACTATCGAATTTTATTGCATATGTTTTTTACTTTAAAATTGCTAATGGAAACATGTAACGTGTTGCAATATACAAAAAATTGTCTATTTTAGTTGATGAAATACTTATTTAGTTGAAATAACAATGTAGTCCGACGATAAATATGGTGGTTAGGGGTGGTGGTATGGGTTTGTGGGGGGGGGGGGGTGTCGGTTGTAGGGTGTGGGGTGGGTGGATGCGGATGTGGAAGGCGGGTTGATAAAAGAGCAAATATGTTGTATATTGTATTATTTATAATAACAAAAAATAGTAAATGAAAATATGTGGAAAATATACAACCAAACAAGTTTTCTAATTTTCCAAAATTAGAAAATGAAAACTCAATGTTGTGAACCAAACGCATTTTCAAAAAATTTCATAGAAAACTGTAAATGAAAACCATTTCTTTTCCGTAGAAAACTTTTCATAGAAAACGAAAATCGTTTTCCGTAACCAAACGGAGCCTAGGTTCCGTTTGGTTACGGAAAACGATTTTCGTTTTCTATGAAAAGTTTTCTAGGGAAAAGAAATGATTTTCATTTACGGTTTTTCATGAAATTTTTTGAAAACGTGTTTGGTTCAAAACATTGAGTTTCCATTTTCCAATTTTGGAAAATAAAAAAACTTGTTTGGTTGTATATTTTTCACATGTTTTCATTTTCTATTTTTAGTTATTTTAAACAATACAATATACTTTAAAATACAATATACAACATATTTGCTCTTTATCAACTCACCTTCCACATCTGCACCAACCCACCCCACCCCCTAACAACCAACCCCCAACCCACCCCCACCCCATACCACCACCCATAACCACCATATTTATCGTCGGGCTACATTGTTATTTCAACTAAATAACATCAACTAAAATAGACAATCTTTTGTATACTTGCAACATGTCACCTGTTTCCATTAGATGTTTTAAAGTAAAAAACGTATGTAATAAGATTCGATTCAAATGACAGTGAATATATGCCATTATACAATCTTTTTGTTGTCAACTTCATTCCTTAATATGCTTGAACATATCCAAATCATTTGTTTGCATTTGATAGTTTGTTGTTATATTCGTATCGATTGTGTTTTATTTCATATTTTGGGCTAGTATATGTATAGGGCTAAAAAACAATTCCTGATATATGAGCCCGATTCATGGAAACTTTGTATAAGGATATGAACTAAATTGAATATTGTAAGGATAAGAATATAATTTCATAATAATTTACTTTGTACAAAATAACTGATACGACATAACCATATAATTGATTTTCTCCTAAATAATTCCATCATTACAATTATTCAAGTTCAACGAGTGCTATGTTAATAATACCTTTGTATCAAACTAAGCGATACATTAAAAAAAACGGTTTTTGAGACGAAAGATTAAAAAATAGTTTAAAATAGATTAAAGTGGATAGTTAGTGGAGAATGGGTCTCACTTCGTTTGAATAAATGATAATAATGATGGATATAAGTAAAAACAAGGGTAACAAGGTAATTTCACTTTATTAAAGTAAATAATTAGTGGAGAAATGATCTCATTTTCTTTACCAAATAAGGTAAGATTTAGAAGTGTATCAATTATTTTGATTCACCCCTAAATAGAAAGTGTATCATTTATTATGATACGGAGGTAGTAATGTTTTATAATATGTTGTTAACATAGTATACAATTATTCAGGTCTAATTCATATCCAAAATATTCATCAATTAAAAAGCAGTCTAAAAAACTAATTTAATTATAAATATTTCAGTCCACAATTAAAATAATATAGTATATAATTTTCGAAAACCTTTAATAAATGATTTAAATCAATAAATTAATACGTTTACTTATGTAACACACCAATTTTTCGTCCAAATTTAAAACTTTTAAATATAAAAAATAAGTCTTTACAAACCGAGTATCCCAAAAATGTAGTTCAAATAAAACATTTGGAGTAATCAATAAGTATAAAAAATCGGTGTTACAATAATATCAAAACCATAGTCTAGGGAATTAAATAAGTACACCGAGCTAATCACTTCCAAATGCTAACTTCGGCCGCCTAATTCTTAGCTCCCGAACCTGAGTACATAGCCAAAATAAACGTAGTACGTGAGACAAGATTGTCTCGTGAGAAACATGGGTTTTAGACCCGGTTAGGAAATATTTGCAATAAAATAATAATTAAATAAATTATCAAATTGCACATAGTCAATCATACTCTAAGGCTTGCCATAAGCCCAATCACATACGTAACGGGCCTCCCCAAAACAACTCCCCCGATATGGGTTATCTAGGCAAACTCCCCCGTTTCCGGGTTATCTATTTGCTCCCCCGATTTTCGGGTTATCTCAAACTCCCCGCTTTCCGGGTTATCTATTTATCGACACGCTACCCTTGCGCAGGGTGGTACCGCCCCAAGTAGGTGTCACTAACTCCCCCAACTTGTGTGGGTTATCTAGGATCCAATTGATTAGCTACCACATAACAAATCATCTACATGGGCCAATGCCCCATATCACAACTCAATCATACTAGTGGTAACTACACAAATCAATTCACAATTCAATTCAATTCAATTCGATTCATACTCTATCAATTCAATCTTTTCTTTATTAAAAACAATGATGTAATAAAGACTCTAAAATTATTTCGACTATAAAACATGGTTTACTATGTACTCAGAAAAGATCACATGTACTCACCTTAGCAAAGCTATCCAAACACTTGTGTTCAACGACACAATCCTTACTTCTTAATTGAAGAAGTACTTCCAATCACAAGGTCTTCTTGACCTAACATCAATATCAACACAAAACCTAGTTATAATCCATAACTAGCTACTAATTAATCCATCTAAACTCCCAACCACCAAGTTCATACAACTTGGTGGAATCTCAAACCCTAGTTCAAGATTTTCCATCATCAATCCCAAATCTAACTTGTACACATTGATTACAAGTCTACAAGGAGTGTTTTACACTCATGGAAGTTCATCTTCCCCAAAGATGATATGGTTGGTTCCCAAAACCACCATTGTTACCCATATTAAGCTCAAATCAAGGTAACTAAGCAAGATGATTAAGAATTCTTACCCTTGATGCTTGAATCCTTCAATATGATGAAGATTTGAGCTCCTTAGCTCCAAAAACCGACCAAAAGCTCTCAAAAACGGCTGCTATTGCTCTAGGGTTCGTAGGTGTTATGAGCCCTAGCCTTCACACAACTTTTTATAGTTCAGACGGTCCTCGCGCACCGCTCGCGCCGCTAGGTGACGCGGGTTCTCCATCTGGTCACCGCTCGAAGCAGCTCCTCGCGCCCCGCTCGCGTTTCGCTCGCGCCGCGAGCTCGACGCGAACCTCGGCTCGAGCTCGGCGCGAGCCCCTCGCGTCTGTGCTCTGAACTCTCTGTTTCACCTCGCGTCTGGCTCGCGTCTTGCTCACGCCGTGAGGGCTGAACCAGGCAGATTCTTGGCCTTTAAACTTGTTTCCATCCAAGTTTTGACCCATACTTGGTTATACCAAGTCCCAAACATACAAACACTCGGTAAAACACAACCCGAAACATAAACTAATATAAATAACGAAATTCACATAAATCCCGAATAAATTATACGATGATAAAAAAACGTAAAATTACGGTCGTTACAACTTATATCAAAGAAGTTTTATTTGAGTATATAGAATTATTTGAGTGTATGTGTGTTGGGGGATTGGGTGGGTAGAGTGGAGTGGAGAGTGGGTATGTGTATATTTTAGAAAAAATATTAGAAATAGAAAAATATAGAAACAATAAAAATCACTCTTTAAAAAATTTCAAAATTCTTCACAAATTTGAAAAACAGAAAATTTTCATTTTCTTGGAAAATTTTGAAAAACTTATGGAACTAAACGCGTTTTCAGAACCTTTTGTTTTCTTGGAAAATTTTCCCGGAAAAGTAAAGAATTCTCCATAACCAAACGGAGCCTAATGATTTATGTGGTATCTAATGTTTTAGAAACTGGGTTTTTACTCGACCGGGTACGATGGGTGGGTCACAATTCAATCGGTTGAACCGGCGGGTCAACCCGGGTCAAATCGCTTGATTTCCCATGATTCGGTTTCCAAAGTTGTCGTATCATCTTTCAAATCGGCTTATTTGATATCCCATTTCGACGAATCAACTTTCAAAATTGAAGTTCAAACGAGATTACAGGTTACAAAAGGATCACAAACAATTGAGAAGTGATTTTGGGACCATATAAATTACTCTAAACACCACAACCACTGTTTTAAAGTACTGTCATATACTTTAAAAATGTTATACAGTATAGTTAATGAAGTAATTTGTGTGATCCCAAAGTCACTACCCCAAACGATTTCCGTTTGTCCGGGTGACCGGGTTTCACATAAACCCGGCGGGTTGCCACGCATCATCAATGAGCAAAACCCGGATATCAAAACACCGGTGGTATCATAAAAACCCGGTTCCACTATACGGTGAAGCTCCGGTTCCCGAATCCTTCCGGATCTCGACAGTGCGACACAGAAATGCATTACTGGGTTAGAGCTTCACCTTCCGACTTCGATGGACCAATTCCTCAACCTCGGAGGTAAATCAATCAATTTCTTCCCCAATATCATCCACATACATGTTCTATTATTATCCTATGTTTATTTTATTTTTTTTATGAATCGTGTAATTTGATCATGATCGCAGTGGTCACACGGCAGTCAATATCGGAAAGTCAAAGATCGTAGTGTTTGGTGGACTTGTCGATAAGAAATTTCTCAATGATATCTCTGTATATGACGTCGGTATGTGTTTAATTTGATTATTATTGATTTTATTACCGATTAACGATTTATTAGGTAGAGTCAGTCTATTAATTTCCAATTGCATATGCTTCAGTTATAATTCAGTAATGAAAATGTGGTGATTGCTTGTAGCAAGTAGCCTGTTTGTTCCATGTCACATTAGTAGTCCTTTGATTTAGGTATGAAGAGATTGAACTATGAATTTTAGTAATGTTCTTATTATTATTGTTAAACACTTAAACCTTGTGCAAATCTATAGCTTTAAGACCATCATTAGCATGTTGTTTTTATATAATCAATGATGGAATAAGATATTCATGCCAATTACTAGTCCAAATCTGCTTAAATTTTGATTTTTGGAATAACAGTTATAGTTCAGAAGTATTGGACCATAAAAAATCACTTACTACCATAACAGTTACTGTTTTATGAGCATCAGAAATGAGGGATTAAGTTATTAAATTCATTAAATTATTTAATTTTACAGATAATAAGCTATGGTTTAAGCCTGAGTGCAGTGGTAGTGGTTCGGATGGCCAAACGGGCCCCTGTCCTCGAGCATTTCATATTGCCATTGCAATCGACTGCCATGTGTTCGTTTTTGGTGGGAGACTCGGTACCAAAAGGTTGTTATAATCATTTCTAAACAATTACTAAAATAAAAAATAAAAAATGTTTTTAGCCAATATCTATATTGCTTACTCACAAATTACTAGTTAACCCGCAGGTTGGGAGACTTTTGGGTCCTAGATACCGGTAAAGTCTTTTAAACCTAATATTTATTTTTATTTTGAACTCATCAATTACTAATTTTAGACATTTTGATGAATATTAAAAAATAAAATAAAAAATTATATGTTCAGATATATGGCAATGGTCAGAGCTTACCAGTTTTGGTGATTTGCCTTCACCAAGAGACTTTGCAGCTGCTTCAGCTATTGGGAACCATAAAATAGTAATGTTAGAATTACTACACATCATTATTTCCTAATCTATAATTTTTCTTAATTACATACTAATATTAATGACACTTAATTGCTTAATATAGGTATGGTGGTTGGGACGGGAAAAAATGGTTATCTGACGTATTTGTCTTAGATACAAGTAAAGTTTTTTCATTTATTTTATCTTATACTTTATATTTATTTTTTTTAATTTTGTACAGTGTCATTAGAGTGGACAGAATTGGCAGTTACAGGAACATTACCACCACCGAGATGTGGTCATACAGCCACTATGGTTGAGAAACGGTTGCTTGTATATGGTGGTAGAGGTGTGATACATATTCATTTTTTTTTAATTTAAATATTATTTTATCTATTAATTTGTCTCTACTTTGACTTTTATATTATTTTAACTATAATTTTAACCTGTGTGAATCTTGACAGGGGGTGGAGGGCCAATCATGAGTGATTTATGGGCTTTAAAAGGTCTAACTGATGAAGGTGCCTTATTTTGTCATCTTATGACTTTATTTTTTAGTTGTAATAAATTAAGATTTCTTGTGCAAAATATGCTTTTACTGGCCACTTTAATATTTTAAATTAATTTAAATTAAATTAATATAATTTTCTTTTTGAATTGTTTGTGTAAGGAAGATAATGAAACTCCTGGATGGACCCTGTTGAAGCTCCCGGGCCAAGCTCCTTCTGCCCGCTGTGGTCATACTGTTACTTCTGGAGGCCACAATGTTAGTTTTAATTCTTTGTATTTATTTATAAATAATTTTAGTCCATTTTTGCTGAGATTAAATTGTTTATTTGTCATATAATTAGGGTTATGTGCATAAAATAGAAACGTACTGCACCCTCATTCTTATTTCTAACAACCAACTATAAAAATTCGTTAAAATAGAAATAAGCTTTCATTTGTTTGCAAAAGTTAGCCACATTTGACCTGTTTAACTAATATTTTAAAAAATATATAATTATTTTGGTTCTAACAAATTATATATTTTTCAGCTACTCATGTTTGGAGGTCATGGAACTGGTGGTTGGTTGAGTCGTTATGATGTGTATTACAATGATTGTGTTGTTTTAGACAGGGGTGAGTGATTTCCACATAATCTGTAGATATTGACGGGTCTGACGGGTTGGGTAACGGGTCAAGTCGGGTTGGCCAGTAACACATTTTTTCATAGTTTTTAAAATATGTTTTCATTCAATAAAATTATTTCACTGGTTTTATGCATAAAAAAGAAGGTTTTATTTTTGTCTTAATTAACAGTGTACTTATACGTTTGTCCCTATTTAGTCACTGAGCAAAATTATGTCCAATTGGGTCACTAAAAGATGGTATATGCCTAAAGTTTTTTATAAATTTCAAATAAGTAATTAGTTTGTCAATGATATATTTTTTTAGTGAAACTATTTTACTGGTTTTATGGTTTAAAAATAGGATTCTTATGTCTAGAATAACAACATGCTTTTGCATTTGTCACTATTTAGTCATAACTGTTGTCCAATTGGGTATATAAAGGATGGTCGCGTGCCCCAAATCCGAATTGGATTATTAAAAATTGTTGTATACAAAATGAAAGTATTATTTCAAAAATGATAATTTCTTAAATTAATGTTAAATACATATATTAAAATGTTGGATTTATATATAATAAAATTATAATATAATCTAAAAATAATTGATTTAAAAAGGTTTTAATGATCTAGTTAGGACTTAAAAGCATCTTTTAATGACTTGATTGTACAAACCCATTTACAATAACTAAAAAACCCATAAAACATAAAAGTACACTCCGGGTGACTTCCAATTCGACACGTTTGACAAACAGAACCTGAGTCAATCAATACATAAATAAATGGGGTCAAAATAAATGTTAGTTGTATAGATATAGTTGGCATTTATTTTATGGTTGGTTGAATTATTTTTTTTTATTTTTTATTTTTATTATTATTATTATCAGTGTCTGTACAGTGGAAACGTCTTGCAACTAACAGTGAAGCACCAGCAGCTCGTGCTTATCACTCAATGACATGTATTGGCTCACGTTATCTGTTGTTTGGTGGTTTTGATGGCAAAGTGACTTTTGGTGATTTATGGTGGCTAGTACCAGAAGGTATTATTAGGGTACTAAAAATATTAAAAAAATAATTGTTGATAAAATTATATTGATCTAATTTGGACAAAAGAATAATGTTTTATTGAATTTGATACTTGAACTGTCAGATGATCCAATTTCAAAGCGATTATCTGCATCTCCATCAGAAGTAATTCAAGAAAGCCAAAATGCTAGCCAATCCCAAACTAAGGTATTATTATATATATATTTTTAAGTCAATTTAAATAAATCGTTTTATTTAAGGATTTAAATTAATATTTTCTAATTTTGTTTTTGTAAACAACCTGCATTAAGTTTGTCTTTCCATTGTACTTTTCAGGAACACCAAATGGAAGAATCAGCCATCTCGGAGCTACAAAAACATTTAAATATTTCTATTTCTTTTTCGGGTCATAATCTTCAAATCATTGATGAATCAGAAGATAAAGAATTTCTTGAAGTGGCATCAAAGATGATTGGAAATAAATCATTTAATAATAATAAACAGGTCAAAATATGTTGCCAATTATTCTATTTATTCCAACCTAATTTACCTAACTTTAATATGTAACTAATGCAGGCAGTTGAAGCAGTCCGTGAGCATTGGAGGAACTCTAGTTCAAAATCAATACGGTTAAAGGAGCTCACCGTATTACTGCGGGACTATCAACGTCTGATTAATCGCCATCGTTTGTAAGGATAAAAAAGGCTAATTTATTTATCTTTTATAAATAATTAGTTTGTCAGATATGATTGGTAATAAATGAAGCGTATATAATGGCAGAGCCAATGTTGGAACTCATTTACAGTCTCCTGAATCCGGTTTCACAGAGAAAAATTACCATCGATTTTATCACATTACAAATGCTTCTCAGGTAAAATAATAATAAATCAAAGGTTTAACTATATGATTAATAATAAAGTAGTTGTATTTTTGGGTTATAATTAATTTACTGTAATTTTTATAATTACTGTGAATAATTTTAATTTTATTGTATACTTTCAGCTACGCATGAGTGATATCCCGATTCTGTTAACAGAATACAAACAGCTTCCATTGGATTAATTACATGAAGAATCTTGCAAACTATAATGAATTACATGAGGTATGCGATCAAGTAAATTTTATGATTTTTTTTAATTACAAATTATAACCGAAACATGTAGATAAACACTAATTAGCATGAAGGATCTATGTTTTTGCTGAGTTCTTCTAGCTTCTTCATCCTCACTTTCTTTCACCAACTGAAAAAAATTAAAAACGTCATTTAAATATGAACAAAAAGCGTATCATAAATTGTTAAAAACGTCATTTAAATATTGTTTATCGCTGACAGGTGAAATGGGCCGAATCAAAAAGTTTAGTTAGATCTGTTGCTATTTCTTTCCTCATTGGATCTGTTGAAACTTGAAGCTCCTGATATGTTTTTGTACAAAAGAACAATAAATAGTTGGATAATTGAATCGTGTCATGTTTCATAATTGTGATCTAATTTTAATACGAGCCCGTTGGTCTTTGAAGTTATTATTTTTCACCTGAGTTGTGAATAGATGTATTGGGATATGTTTTTATCATGGGTCAACTAAACAAAATTCAAGCGAAAAGGAAGAAATGTGAAAAGTTGATGCAAGTGTATTTTTTAAAGCATATTTACGTTCTACACCGGTTTAAATGTATTAGATTATTGTTGAAATAAAGCTTATGTTATCATATTTGACACACTAAGGTCTTAACAAACGCTTTGAATCTGTCTAATTAAGAGGCTGTCCGATTAAGAACCAAGTCATAAACGGTCTTTGTGTCAGCCGGGTAGCTGGGTTTCACAAAAACCCGCTGGGACGCAACATGTCATTAATGAGCAAAAAACAAGATACTTTTGACCCGCTCTCTTCATCAGATCCCGATTTAACCGGTCGGGTCAACACTTGTTTTAAAGCACTACCCAAAATAAAGTATTTATCCATTTTAAATTATCTTAAACCACTTTTTAATCTTTTGCCTAAAAAATTGTGATTCTAATGTATCACTTATTTTGATATGGATATAATATATTGCCATTAAAAGAATCAATTTAAATATAAAAAAACTACTAGAAGATCACATATTTATGACGTCATATATTATTTTACTCATTTATATCAAAATTTAACATGGATGATTGAGACTTTGTGAAGAGCAATATTTGTGGCCAATATAGACTCGTTTTCGATTTCGTTTCATTATACTATTGCACATGGGACCAACAAAATAATTCACTAAAAGCTTGTTACCATTTGAAGTGATTAAGTGAGTTTCAGATTTCTTTTCTTTAACGTATCGAATACGCTAGCTTACCATGATATCAGATGAGGTAATAATTGATGGTGGTGTTTAGAGCACAAGGTGTCATTGTATGCCTTTTGATGATTAAAACAAAAGTGAAATCTAGTAAAGCTACATTAATATGATATTTATATCACAAAAAATTTATCACATATTACAATCTATATTTTGATATATCTATACAGTTTACTCTAAAATTTATATAATATGATAAAAAGAAGTAATTTTTATAATGTAGATTTCAGTATTTCACATCACTAATAATATCTTCAAACAATTTGCCTCAATCTTGTTTCGAGTTATGGGCAATTTTAGTTACTTCACAGGCTACACATGTTGGATTCTATTGAGACGATCCACTGCCTCAGATGTAAAGAAATCAAAAGTATCAAACGCAAAAGAAATAAACACTTGTTTTATTGTAACATCCCGACTACTCAAACCCACGAGAGGATAAACTTCGGTTAGATCCATACACGGGTGTTTCCCCAACCCATCCAAAAACCCATCCATGTGACGCTATCTCTTATTTTTACTTTTAAACATAATTAATTGCACTTTATTTAAAAGGATAGAACTTATAACACTAACTATTCAATTTAATCTAATCTGATCATTATTATAATCTTTTACCTTAAAACAACCATTAAATTAGCCATTATTTTTTAATCGGGGGAAGTATCTGGTTTGACTGTGCATATCCGTCAATAAAAGTCCAAAAAGAGTCAAACTTTAGAGTGGTTGCAACCACGTATATATTTGTGGAGTGAAAACGGGCCACGTTGGACGATGACATCGTTCACTTCATTGCCGTTTAATTTCTCCACTTTTTACATGACACCTTAATTTATTCGATTAATTGTGTGAAATACTACTCAATTATTTAAACCAAAATCATAACTGAACAGTGGCGGAACTGAAATACTAAAAACTGAAAAGAACAAAAACACGGAACCGAAAACCGGCATGAAAACCAAAAATTGTGTACAACTGGTTCTGATTTCGGTTCGAATTGGGTTTTTTCAGTTAATACATACACTCTTGATTTCGGTTCTAAGGCTGGTCGGTATGGGGCGGGTTGGGATGGCGTGGTGGTGATGTGGCTTTCGGCCACGGCGTGCAAACGGAGGAAACATCCCCCCCCCAACGGCGTTGGGGGGTTGGCGTGGTGGAGGGCAACAGCAGGCAATGCGGGTGGTGGTGTTGTTTTCGAGTTTATTCGACCGTTGAACGGTCTGATTTTTTTAAAAAAATTAATTAATTTATTTATTTCCTATATAAACACAATCAAATACTACCAAAACACACCACAACTCTACCTAAACACCTCAACTCACAAATAATGGATTATCTTGGTTCATCATCTGACGAGGATGACGCGTTTATGCTAACAATATACGAAGAACTCCTCGATGAATTTGACGACGATGATGAAAGTGAAGTCTTTGACACAAGAACCGCGAAGCAAAATAGAAATCGAGCGGCTGGACACCAACGGCTACATCGAGATTATTTTGCGGATGGTTGTGTTTATGACGAGAAGGATTTCAAACGAAGGTTTCACCTGAGCAAAAATTTATTTATGCGCATATGTAGGCTTGTAGCGCATTAGAAAACAAGTATCCTTTTTTCCAATTGAGATATGATGCTAGAGGTAGGCGGGGATTCACTGCGTTGCAAAAATTTACTGCAGTATTTCGAGCTATGACTTACGGATCATCCCTTGATTCTCTTGATGAGTACCTACGCATGTCTGAAAGAACTGTTAGAGAAAGTATGTATAATTTTTCACAAGGTGTTTTGGAATTATTCGGACCTATTTATTTGCGAAAACAAACGGTCCCCGACATGCGTTGTATATACCGGGAACAGCAGAGTATTTGCATAGGGTTGTCGACATGGACAACTTCGACGGGACTTGACGGAGCATCTCTACAACAACGCACATGCCGACGATGAAGAGTAATAATTTTAATTTAATTATTGTAATTTTTAATTTTAATTTAAAGTATTGTAATTTTAAATTTTATTTAAAGTAATGTAATTTTAAATTATATAAAATATTAGTTGTGTGTAAAATAAATGGAAATGAAATGAAATGATGAGATGGAAATTAAAATGGTGGGGTGATGTGGTGTGGTGGTGGTGTTAGGTGGCAATGATGTGGCAGAAAAAAATGGTGTGGGGTGTGGTACCCATACCCCATAGCCTAAGAGCATCAAGCCCATCATTATAACTAGGGGTGAGCATGATTCAATAGTGATATTTCAAAATAAGTGATGTATTTTAAAAACTTATCATATTTAATAAAAAAATAGTGAGTCATTAATAAATTAAAATGACACATTTACCCTTACCTTTACTTTTAATCATCATTAATTTCAGTTAATCAATATATGTGGAATTTATCCTCACTAACTATTCAATTTAATTTAATTAACTTTAATTATAATGTTTTACCTAAAAAATCATTATATTCAGAATATATCACTTATTTTAAAACAAAAGAAGTATATACATATAGCATTGCTTTGTGTGTGCTTTCTAAATCATGAAAACAAACATCACGATGGATCTGTGTAGACACCACACACCTGTTATAGCGACATCAGGGTGCGACCACGTCTTTACGAAAGAGCTCATTGTGGTGATGCTAGTCTTCTAGATACAAGGTTAAGATTTTTTGGTGACGCTCTACAAAATTAGATTTTTTTTTTTAAATTATAGTAACATGTAACTTTTTATGTTTTATCTAAATTTTTAATATAAGTTTACCTTTTAATCCTCGCTTGAAGGGGGTGAGCAAGAAAACTGGGTAACCGGAATTGGAATCGGAACTGTTTTGGAACCGCCGGTTCTGGTTCCTAAAATTATGGATCCGCCCTAAGATGTTCCGATTCTGGTTCTCAAAATTTAGAAACCGGTAACCGCCGGGTAAACCGGCGATTATTTGGTGTATTTTTGTTAAAATTTATATATATGAAAAATTCAATGCACAAATTTAACATTGTGAGAAATTTGGTTTAATTTTGAATGAGTTTAGTCGTTACTTAGTTTAAATATAAAGTTTGAGCAATATAATAATTAGAAAATTATGTGTTTAAGTGTTTGGTAATTTTGAACCGGAGGTTTCGGTTCTTGTTCCGAAAATTAAGGAACCGGTATTAGAAGACCGGAACCGGTGGATACCTTGTTGTGCTCATCTTTACTCACTTGTCATAACCGGAAGAACAATAAGAGATTGACTATTTAAACACCTCAATCTACTATTTGGACACCCAAAATTCCTAATAATTCTTACACAGTCCCCACCACACTCCGCCACTAGCCACCACCTCTACCAACTCACTCGCATCGGAATTCGCCGACCACCGCTGCCGCTTAGTCTGCCATTCACTCCGACATCACCAACTTACTCCGTCTCTCATTCCGTCTCCACCAACTAACTCCTCCGCTAACTCCGCCACCACCATCGAATCTTCCGCTCACCACCACCACCACCACCACCGTCGACCACCGATTTTAAGTTTAAAAAAGACGTGAATAATCATGTTAATTAATTGTGTATGTAGTTTTTAAGGTTTTACTTTTGTTGGGGTGTTTATTTGATATAGAGGGTATCTAAATAGTATGACCCAAAAATAATGAAAAGAACTTTGTTTCAAACAGAAAAATACCATATCATAGCAAAAGACACAAATTATGTTATGGATAAGATCACTTCAAGAGCGGCCTTTTATAACACATACTGCAAATTCAGAACCGTTCGATATTAAAATTTTGAAATTAAGAGAAATAATATTAACTATTATTGGTTCTTACTCAAGTCGTACCTACTTGATAGCATAAAGTAATATACTTCCTTTGTATTAAAATAAGTGACATAAATTGAGTTACATGTTTTTTAAGATAAAAAATTAAAGTAGATGTTAAAATAGATTAAAATATATAGTTAGTGAAAAATAGATCTCACTTTTCTTGAATAAAGTGATATTAATAAATTTTTAAATTAAAAGTAAGGCTATATGGGTAAGTTCATATTATTAAAGTTAATAATTAGTGGGTATGAGTCTCATTATTTTATCAAATAAAGAAAATTTTCAAAGTGTGTCACTTATTTTGATACATCTCAAAATGAAAAATATGTTACTTATTTTGATAAAGTACTAATTATCCTTTCTAATGTTATTCCTTAATTTTATCTAATGATCTAAATGTTAAGTTTCAATACCATAAGTCCGTGACTCTTAAATTAATTACTCCATTTTATGTTATTTTTGTAATAAAAAACCTGAAAATTAGATGAGAAACACATTAAAATTAGCAACGAATGGAATAAGATCAAAACTCGAAATCGTATTAACATTCATAGAAATAACTCAATTCATAGAGTTTCTGATCATAATTCGTATATCTACACCTAAAAAACCATACAAAAAACAAACCTACACTATCATTGTTAAAAACTCTTACACCCCGCCGGAGTAAGTCCGGCGAACACCGGAGCTAAACAAAACGGACAATAAGTCTGTTTCCGGTGAAGCAATTTTCCGACACAATCGGAATGAAATGCGTGACCACACCGACTGAGCTGACAAAGCACGTCATCCTTATCATAATCGCCGGAACAAATGAAACACATCCGATCAACTGATCTGTGGTGATGATTCAGTAAATCTTCATATCGAATAATCGGAAGATCAACTAGACATACGTCTTCTTCATGAAATCGAGGATTAATTCCACCGCAACCTAATACGTATGAGATGGAATCTTTGATTAAATTCAGCACATCGGATTTAATTCGGAATATCGGAAAGAGTAGACAGATGTAGAAGATGATGTCGATCAACATTTTTAGCTCAAAATTAAGAGATGGTGAAATTGTTGTAGGATGAAATGAAACGAAATATTTGGGGCTTTATTATAGGGGGAATTGGAGCACTGGAAAACTCATTAGTGACGTGGCGGGTTATGATCGGGACTCGTTAGTGACGTGGCAGGTTATGATCGGGACTTTATTATTCTAAGGTTATTTCGTTAGCAACTTAATCATTAGAGAAATGATATTTAATCCTACCATTTAAATCTATCCATATACCTACTCACTTGATAACATAACATGCGTATTCCATTAATTCTCTTTCTTAATATTATTCCTTGATTTTGACACGTGTCTTAATCTAATGGGTAGACCTATGAGTATGTCTAAATAGTAGGCCTAAATACCATTACTCTAATCATTATATTTTTTTAAAAAATTGTTAATAACAATCTTAATATACCTAAAAAGTTTATATATTCATTATGAAAGTTAATTACATTAGTTTATATATCTTATCATCTTATGTTATTGACAACTATACTGTCATTATCATTTTAAGATTGAACAATTTATCAATTTGGAGCATAGTAAATGGGGGCCACTAAGGAGCAATATTGGTGGCTAATAGGTTTCCGTTTTCCATTGTCATTGATGATCGGGACAACAAGATTAATCGAAGTTAGAGCTTGCCATTTATGTGTGGTTGAAATGGTTTAAATGTCTTCTTTCAATTATATTACTCGTGGATGAGATGTTTTCTTAATATTATAGGTAAAACATAGCGTATATGATGTGACTAAATTACTACTAAAGACTGATGTCAACAGTTTCATCGATTTATATATACCGTTGTGTATAAAAATATTCAAAATTTATGAGACGTTCTCAAATGGATTAAACTATTATTGACATTTTCTAGTAGCGATAATATGTTGAGAAGTAATCAATCAATTATATGTATAAAAATATATAGGGGATTAATTGAACAAAAATATTATCCTGATTTAGAATGGTTGCACCAGGTGTACGTTTGTGGTATGTGATTTGCCACGTTGGCCTATGAAACGGTTCATTTCATTGCCGTCTACTTACTCCGTTTACCATTTTCACGAAGATTCAATCTGATCACGAAGATATAGAATGGTTCAACCCTTTCATATGCAAGTAAAAAGCTTTGGCATTGAATCGATTAATATTCTAAAGATGGGTGATTTAGTTGGATTGGAATAACCGGCAGGGGTGAAATTACATATTTACACTAGCAGTTGCACATTTACAGGAAAAAAATATGCGAGATCCTACTTAGAGGCAACGCCCGTGGTGAGGATCCCACTTACCGGTCAGCGGGCGGGGTCATAAGGACGCCCATGTGTGGCTCGCGACAACACCACGAAAGAAAAATGAATCTAACATTAGAGATGCTATTACAAAAAACAATTTATTTGATCATATACACCAAGTATCCAAGAAAAAATTTTATAAACCTACAAGATACTTACTAATTTCATAAACCTAAAAGTTTAAAAAAAAAACCCTATAAGTTAACTACTAATTTTATAAACCTAAAAATTAAAAAAAACCTATAACACACATTTTAAGTTTTTTTTTTTTTATTTGATTCAGCTTTTGGGTTGGTCTTTGAGTTTGGACTATATTATTTGAGTTTTTTTAAGATTGCTTTAAACTATTATGTATGTTTTTAAATCGGGTAGTAATAATGTAACACCAAAAAAATTCTAAAATTTTACACTCGGTAATAAAATTTAAGTAGTAACATGTGTGACCGCGTGCTACCAATTACATATGCCCATGTTAACCGGTTATTGAACCGGATAATAATATTATTAAGTGTTTATGATGCTATAATATCCAAATAGTATTCAAATGTAAAAAAATTATAAAAAAAATAAATCAAAATCCATACAAAAAAACTGAAATTTTTCAAAAATTATTTTTCAACTAAGTTTGTCATTTTTTAGTTGCAAAACCCATATTTAAATTTCATATGTTTATCTTTTTATATTTTTAAAACTGTAATTTTTCCGGTTTAACCAGCTAGTTTGACTTGGTTTTATGTTTAATCGGGTGGTTCTGATCGAGCTATTGATCCTGCTCATTTGATCCTATCATATTTTTGTTTCTCGTTTCGACTGTTCTTATCAGACGGTTGAACCGAGTTTTTAAAATATTTGGAACTAACACCTTAGTATGCAAGAGGCATGCGGATTGCTACCTGCATTCCCATTTATCTCTTTTCATTTCATTTTTATATTTAAAGAAAGTTATATTTGGCATGAGTGTACGTATCCGTCAATAGAAGTCCAAAAAGCGTTAAACTTTAGAGTGGTTGCAACCACGTGTATATTTGTGGAGTAAAAACTGGCCACGTTGGACGATGACATCGTTCACTTCACTGCCGTCTAATTTCTCCACTTTTACATGAAGGTTCTATAATATGAAAAAACATGACACCTTAATTTATTGAGCAATTTGCAAGAATAATGCACATTATACATAGATTGCACAAATAATATTGTTTTTAAAGTCTTTACAAAAATAATGCTAACTTACTATGTTATACCTGGATCCCCTATTATCCCATCGTACCATACCCGGATCCCACATATACGAACAAAAAACGTGTCTCCAACATATACAAACAGTTAAAGTAATATAGACGTTTTTATAATGTTCTACTTTTTCCCATAGCGTTTTCTTTATTTCAGAGCAAAAAGTAGTAGATAACATAGCAAATACGTATTCCTACTATTTGGACACCCCTCTATACCAAATAAACATCCCAACCAAAGTCAAAACTTGAAAACTAGGATCACAAACAATTAATTAACATGATTATTTACGTTTTTTTTAACTTAAAATCGGTGGTCGACGGTGGTGGTGAGCGGAAGATTCGATGGTGGTGGCTGAGTTAGCGGAGCAGTTAGTTGGTGGAGGCGGAATGAGCGACGGAGTAAGTTGGTGATGTCGGAGTGAATGACAGACTAAGCGACAGTGGTGGTGGTCGGCGGATTCCGATGCGAGTGAGTTGGTAGAGATAGTGGCTAGCGACGGCGTATGGTGGAGACTTTGTAAGAATTATTATGAATTTTTAGGGTGTTCAAATAGTAGAAAGGGGTGTTCAAATAGTCAATCTCATTCAAAAAGCATATTTGAGATGATGTATTTTTTAAAGCAACTATCATAATAAAATTCAAAGATGCAATCTAAAATAAGCGTTAATAACCAAACAATAAAACCAAAACAAACCAAACAGAGAGGTAAAAAAACTCATATGATAAAGATTAAAGAGTAGATGTAATTTGCAATCACATGATATAGAGAGTATTCATATGCAAAGGTGGATCCATGAAGAAAACTAATAGATGTTTCAGGGATTGTCATGTACCATACTAGGTATTCCCTTTTCATATGTAAATTAAATGAGGTAAGATCTTATAGACGGTGCAGGGGAGATCGTAGACGAGGGGTGACTGCGGCGGTTGTGATGGTAGGTGATGCCGAAGAAGTGTGGTTGTGGGCTAATTATCTAGTTTTACTGTTGGGATATAAGTGTTCTATTACTGATGCTGCAGTTGGTACTTGTAATGTCTTGATGCTGCTAACAAGACTTACTACTGATGTGGCAAATTACAATATACTATTGATGAACGATCTACTACTGACGATGTTGTTTACTACTGATGTCGATAAATGGAATAGATCGTGTCCGAGATTCTAGCAGAGTTAGTTTAGAATTAAAATCTTTTTGTAATTCGAAATGTAATCTAATCCTAGAATAACTAGGGTATAATGTTAGGCTTCAAAGACTATTATATATAGTTCCTTATGAATTGTAAACATACGTGTATTGATCGATTAATTAATACATTGAAGCTTTTTGTGATAAACTGTGTTCTTATTATTTCGTTTTCGATTTACAGTTTGCATTGTTCTTAATCAATAACAAGAGTGTTAATCCGCTGTAACTTCTCTCTGTTAGTACATCTGTGATTCAATAACTTATTGAGTTATTCGATCCTGACAAGTGGTATCAGAGCATTAAGGTTCTAGATCTACGAATTAAGAACATCAAAAAGTTTCATACTTTCGATACAAAAATTGTTAATCATGTCTGATAACAATGAAAGCACGCATGCAAATAAGATTCCAATTCTCACTCCCAACAACTTTGGGATGTGGAAAAATAGAATTAAGCAGTACATGCTTATTACTGACTATTCCATGTGGGAAGTTGTTCTAGAAGGCAACAAAACCATTCCAATCCCAATCACTAGCTCATCAACTGAAGCAGACAAGGTCAAAAGTGATAAGGAAAGGAAGGACAAAGGCATTGAACTAAAAACCTTAAGCACTCTGTTGCTTGCCATTCCTAATGACAACCAACATCTATTTGTTGAATACGATCATGCTAAGAAGCTGTGGCAGGCACTGGAGAAAAGATTTGTTGCTACCAAAAGTACAAAAACAAACATGAAATCTGTTCTTAAACAAGAATTCGAAAACTTCAAAGGACAAAAGAATGAATCTTTGTCACAAGTTTTTGATCGATTCAACAAACTCTGAACTCAATCAGGTTGGAGTTATACCAGACAATGATGATGTCAACAGAAAGTTTCTCAGATCTCTTGGAGAAGAATTGACTATATATACTGTTATATATAGACAAGGAGATGCATTGGAAGATAAGGAGGAAAACTCCTAGTTTACCTTCAAACAATGCTGCTTTGGTGTCGAATACATGTACAGGTCAAGATGCTGCATCTGGAAAGCAGATGGAGTCTGAAGATGCTGCAAGAGAATCCTTCTTTACTAGTCATGTGCACACTGCACTAATTAGTGAAGATTTGGAACAAATTAACCCTGATGATCTGGAAGAGAAGGCAGATGGCTATGCTGAGCTTGAAGACCAAAAGATTTCTTCAAAGAACTAGTAAACAAAATCTAACCTTCAACAAAGGTGAACGTGCTGGATTTGACAAGACCAGAGTCAAATGTTACAACTGCAGCAACTTTGGTCACTTTGCTAGAGAATGTCCTAGAAAAGATCAAAAATCAAGCTACAATAAAAATAGTTCATCAAACTCAACTGCTCTTGTATCTCAAAAGGGACAAGGTTATGATTGGTGCTTTCAAGCAGAAGAGCATGCTCAAAATCAAGCACTCATGGCCTTCACTGATTCTACTACTGAGGTACATTCCAAATCTTGCACTCCTGAATGCATTAAAGCATATAAAGAACTAGAAAAACTAAATAAAGAAACTCTTGATGAGATGATTTCAAATAGAAACAGAAGAATAGAATTTAATGGTTGCATTGCTGATCTTGAAAATCAAATCAAAATTTATAGAATAACTGATCAAAAACTAAAAGGTGAATTATTACAAGCAACTTATGATAAAGAACATGCTGAGTTAAAATTAAAAGAAACTTTAACCTTATTAGAAGAATGTCAGTTATAGAACAAAATAAATTAACCATTAAGAAATTTGAAAGAAGCTCTAAAATAATTGATGAATTAACCAGAAATCAAACCATTGAAAAGGTTGTTCATGGTGTTGGATATCATGCAGTCCCACCTCCAACTAATTTTATTCCTCCACTCAAGTCTAGCTCAGAAAGAATTTTAGATGAATTAAAGCTAGAAAGTCAAACTGAAACCAGTAATGATTCCTCTGATGATGAACAAACCATTAAATCAACTGATACAAGCTTTCATACCACACAAAGTCAAGAATCCCCTAAATATAATTCAGAAAATATACCCACTATTTTAAGAAGGGGAAATCAAAGAAATTTAAATCAGTTAAAAGAACAAAGAAAGCCTGAAAGTGCTAAAACAACAAAATTAACATGTCTGATTTGTAATAAAGTTAATCATCTAGCAAAGGATTGTCACTTCAATCCAATTAATTGCAAAGAATTTAAGGAACTTAAAGAAAATAAAGAAAAATTAAAAGAATCCAAATTAAAACAAACTGAAAAAGTTCAAAAAAAAAAAAAAAAAAACTCCACATATTGAAGTCCCAAAATTTGGAAGATCTGCACAAAGATTTATGCAAAATATCAGGCATGGAAGTCAAGAAAGAAGTCATTACTTTGAAAATACTAGAAAACCTAATCAATTTTATAAGCATTCAAGTTTTTCAAACGTCAGTAGTAACAATCAAAGATTTACTACTGGTACTACCTAATTACAATGCTGTCAGATACAGTTACTATTATACTACTGATCATACTAAGAAATCATATTACCCAAATACTACTAGTCCATCAGTAGTAAAGTATTCAAAGGCCCAAAATTATGGGTATAAACCAAAATCAACAGTAACATCAAAAAGCAGTAACAATCAACAACTAAAGACCAAACTTGCATCAAAAGCTCACATTGGTCGAAAATCTTATTCTTCAAAGGATGAACCCAGGACAAAACAAGCTTGGGTTCCCAAAATTAACTAATCCATTTACTTTTTTGTGCAGAGCATTCAGATCCCTGAAGAAGAAAGAACATGGCATATTGATAGTGGATGCTCTAGGCACATGACTGGAAATCTTCAAATTCTTAGAGATTTCAAGTCTTTTGAAGGAGGATATGTTGCTTTTGGTGAAAATCCAAGAGTAGGTAGGATTACAGGTAAAGGTACAGTATCAAATGGTAAGATTACTTTTGATGATGTATTTTTCGTTGCTGAGCTCAAATATAATCTGGTTTGTGTCTCACAAGTGTGTGATAAAAAGAACAAAATTCTTTTTACAGACATAGAGTGCATCATTCTTTCTCCTGACTTTATTTTAAATGAAAAATATGTTATTTTAAGAACCCCAAGGAGAAACAATGTGTATTGCCTGGATATAGGGGGAGAACTCATTTCTTCAAATGAGATCAACTGTTTTATATCCAAGGCAAATACCAATGAATCAGAACTCTAGCATAGAAAGATGTGTCACAAAATTTTTAAAAATATGAATAATTTAGTCAAAAAGAATTTGGCAATTGGCTTACCTAAAAAAGAATTCATGTGTGATCATCATTGTGTTGCATGCCTGAAAGGTAAACAACACAAGATTTCTCATAAGTCCAAAGCAATAAATTCTATTTCTGACCCTTTGCAGCTCTTATGTATGGACTTATTTGGTCCTACAAATGTAATGAGTATTGGAAAGAAACAATACTGTCTTGTTATTACTGATGATTTTTCCAGGTACACTTGGGTTTTCTTTCTCAGCACCAAAGATGAAACAAGTGAAATCATAAAGAATCTGATAGTCAAACTGGAAAATACAAGAGATCTCAAAGTGAAAGCCATTAGATGTGATAATGGCACAGAATTTAAAAATGCTAACTTAATTACTTTTTGTGATCTTAAAGGCATTGACAGACAGTACAACTCACCTAGAACTCCACAAAAAAATGGTGTAGCTGAAAGGAGAAATAGAACAATCATTGAAGCAGCCAGATCCATGCTTGCAGACTCAAAATTACCAATAACATTTTGGGCTGAAGCTGTTAATAGTGCCTGTTATGTTCAAAACAGAGTATTAATAGTTAAGCAAACAGAGTATTAATAGTTAAGCCTCATTTTAATACACCTTATGAAATTTTTAA
Source organism: Calendula officinalis (assembly GCA_963853835.1). Classification (NCBI taxonomy): domain Eukaryota; kingdom Viridiplantae; phylum Streptophyta; class Magnoliopsida; order Asterales; family Asteraceae; genus Calendula; species Calendula officinalis. The sequence continues at coordinate 35,785,468 of OY970825.1, forward strand.
TAAAAGAAAACCTTCAATAAGTTTCTTAAAATCATTTGGTTGTCCATGTACAATTTTAATTACAAGAGAACAAATTGGTAAGTTTGACTGTAAATCAGATGATGGAATCTTTGTAGGATACTCAACTCAAAGCAAGGCATACAGAGTATTCAACAAAAGGCTGAGGATTATTGAAGAAAGTGTGGATGTATCCTTTAATGAAAACTTAATGAATGAACAGGGAAATGGTCCAGATTGGTTATTCAATATTGATAATCTAACCAAATCACTTGATTTTTGCAGGTGAAACAAACAATCAAAGTCCACAAGGAGGATCATCATCTTTCAATGGTAGTCAAGATACAATGAAATATATCCTGGTTAATACTGATCCCACAGTTAATACTGAGGACAGTAGTAACTCTGGTAACCCTAGCAATCTTGATACCAGTAATAACTCGAACTCACAAGATACTACTGATCCCAGTAGTAACACATAAACTCAAACTGATGATGGTGAACCAAACAATACTGATATCAGTAATAACAATGAACCACATGATTTGAATGAAAATCAGGTTACTACTGATACTAGCGGCAATGAAGAAAATCAAGAAGAAACTTGGACAGATGCACAAATCCCTGAATCCAATGAATCAAACCTTGAAAGTCAAATTGTTGCTGATAAAGTTTCCAACTCAAGAACTGAAAAGAACTATCCCTTAGACTTAGTTCTAAGTGATGTGAACTCAAATATGCAGACTAGAAGCAAATTTAACTCAACTTTATATTCAAATATTTGCAATATAAGTCTAATATCTAATGAATGTTTATTTGCTTGTTTTCTATCACAGGAGGAACCTAAAAAGATTCAACAAGCCATGAAGGATTCAAATTGGATTGAAGCAGTGTAAAAAGAACTTCTACAATTCAAATTACAAGGTGTTTGGATACTTGTACCTCTTCCAAAAGGAAAAAGACCCATTGGAACACGATGGATCTTCTGAAACAAGAAAGATGAAGGAGGTATAGTGATAAAAAACAAAGCCAGACTTATAGCCCAAGGATACACTCAAGAAGAAGGAATAGACTATGATGAGGTATATGCTCATGTTGCAAGAATTGAAGCAATAAGGATCTTTCTGGCATATGCTTCATTCAAGAAATTCAAAGTCTATCAAATGGATGTTAAAAAGTGCATTCCTACATGGGAAGATTGAAGAAGAAGTATATGTTTGTCAACCTCCAGGATTTGAAGATCCTGAACATGAAGATTATGTGTACGAATTAGACAAAGCTCTATATGGCCTACATCAGGCACCAAGAGCTTGGTATGATACATTATCATCATACTTATTGAAGAAAAATTTCAAGAGAGGAGTAATAGAAAAGACTCTGTCACAAGAAAAGTCAAAGATGATATACTACTGGTCCAGATATATATAGATGATATCAACTTTGGATCAACAAATGATCAACTGTGCAAAGAGTTTGAAGAGCTGATGCAGATCAAATTCAAGATGAGCTCAATGGGTCCAATGAATTATCAAAATACCATCTGATCGATCAGATGGTATTTTGATAAATCAATCAAAATATGTCAAATACATCTTGGAGAAATTTGCAATGAAAGACTGTAAAAGTGCAAGCACACCAATAGAAACACATAAACACCTACATCCTGATGTTGAGGGGGAGGATGTAGATGAACATCTATATAGATCAATGATAGGTTCTTTAATGTACTTAACTGCATCAAGACCTGATATTATGTACAGTTTTTGTGTGTGTGCCAGGTATCAAGCAAAACCAAAGGAACTTCACTTACAGGCAGTCAAAAGAATCATCAGATACTTGAAGGGAAAATAATCACTTGGTCTCTGGTATCCACATGACTCACCATTTGAACTCATATCCTACACAGATAGTGACTATGGTGGTGAATGTCAAGATAGAAAATCTACTACTGGTGGATGTCAATTCTTTGGATCAAGATTGGTGTATGGCAATGCAAGAAACAAACAAATGTCTCAACATCAACTGCTGAAGCAGAGTATGTAGATGCATCTGCTTGTTGTGCTCAAGTACTGTGGATTCAAAATCAACTCCTAGACTTTGGTATCTCTATTCTTAAAACTCCTATTTTTATTGATAATCAAAGTGCTATTAGTATTATGAATAATCCAGTAAAACACTCAAAAACCAAACATATTGAAATAAGATTTCATTTTATAAGGGATTGTAATGAAAAAAAATTAATCAAAGTAGAGAAAATTCATACTGACAATCATCTAGCAGATCTTTTTACAAAAGCATTTGATGTAGGAAGGTTCAGCTTCTTGGTTAGCAGTATTGGAATGATTTTAATAAATTAATTTCATTATTAAGATCATTTGTAAAGATTTTGTATAATATTTCAATTTAAAAATAATTGTTTTATTATTTGTTTTATTACTAGTTATTCATTATTACTGACTATGGGTTGTATTCACAAAATACTACTGATAGGGTTTCTCTGAAAATTAGGTTAAGTGTAAATCGAGAGTTACTACTGACGATTTACTACTGATACTTAATTTACTACTGATCGACCGCTATTTGTGAAATTCATTGTTTTACCATACTAACCCCATGAAAATAGCCGTTAAGCTATTATTCGAAGGACATTTCAGTCATTTTGCAGGATAATTCGAAAAATATAAATAGCTGAATGCGATTAATTTAGCATTATCCAAACCTCAATCTGATAAACCCTACGATAAACCCTAATCTGTGCAATTTCGATTAAAACCTTGAACCAATAACAAGTTCATTCACTTACGAAATTGTTCATAAGATCAAAACCTCTCTGAATACAAACTCTCAAACATCAAAATGGCAATGAAGAAACATCTGGCCGTTCAAACAGATCTTCTATACTCTGAATTTCACAATATGCTAGCTTTCCTAAGGAATCCTGATGGAACAAGAAGCTTTAGGCCTATTGTAATGTTCTTGAAAAACTCTCCCATTCGATTTGCTTTAACAGTACAACCAAAACTGTGTGTACAACACATTGTACAATTTTGGGTGAAGGCAAAAAGAATAGAAGAACATGGCACAATCAAAATCAAATCTAAAATCAATGGAAAGACTATACTAATCTCAGAACAAACTATTAGAAATCATATTCAACTCAATGATGAGTCAGGTATATCTCTTTTATCTAAAGAAATTTTGATAGAAAATGTTTTAAAAATGGGTTATGAAGGAAGAACAAATATTCAAACATTTCAGAAAGGTCTTCTTTCACCCCGATGGAAGTATTTGGTTCGTACAATTCAACATTGTATGTCACTAAAGAAAAGTACTTGGAATGAGGTCAACAGATCAATAGCATCTGCTGTTTTCTGTTTGTGCACAGATCAAGTATTCAATATTTCTAAAATGATTTTTGAAGGAATGCTTGGAAACTTGCATGTTTCAAAATTTTTAATGTATCCAAGATTCCTTGCACATATTTTTTATTGTGATATCCCAGATCTTGTAAAAACCAAAAACATTTTTCCCATTCCAGAATTAAATAAAAAGGTTTACTCAAATATGAACAAGAAGTTCAAATTTTCTGGAAAGGTCACACCACTTTTTGCAAACATGATCTATGATCAACCCCCCAATGGAGAAGGTTCAAGCCGTCCAATTGAACCCCAACCCACTCCATCACTAAAATCAGCCCAAACACAATCCCATGAGTCCACTCAATTAACCACACAAACAAATGTCCTGAATGTGTCCCAGGAACATGCTATTAAACCTCAGAGTTCTACTATTCACTCTGAGGTAGACCAACCTAAAACCAAACAAATTTCCACAACTTATAAAAGGAAAAGAATTTACAAAAAGGGCACCAGGGAACCCATTGAGTCAAATCCCAGGCTCGAAGAGTTGTCCTCCAAGGAGGAGAGAGGGCATGAGGAAAGGGCTCCTACTACTGATGCACCAAAGGTTGGTGCACAGGACAGTAGGAACATCATTAGGACCCAGACCTCGGAAACTCTGAGTGATGACTCATCATTTGAGGCAGCACTTAGAGGACCCCGGTGCCAAGAAACCACAAGGGGAGGTACTTCTGCTTCTTCTAGGAAGAAGAGAGTATCTAAACAACCCATTTCATCACCAAGCAGTGATGAGGGTAGTTTGAAACAAACTAAATTGACGGATAGGATGGAAAACCTTAAAACCAATGTACCTAACAAGCTCGATGATCTACCTAGATGGAGTGAGGGAAACATGGAACCAATCCAATTGACGGATAGGAAGGAAAACCTTGAAACCACTGTACAACATTGTCTGAAACTCATAAATAATCAAGGAAAGACTATCAGCTACATGAAGCACTATATAAATACCATGAACAGAAGACATAAGAGGTTCGTGTAACATCCCAAAACCCGGCCTAGTAGTTTTTGACCTTAAGGTATTTTATTAAATGATTATCTGATTATATGCAATATGAAATTATTATTCTTTTGTCTTTTGCGGTATTTTAACCAAAGGGTTAAAATACCCGACTTTTAGTGTTGTCTAAATGAGAATATGATTTTTGTATCTTTAGATGCATCCTTGAATCTCGATTCCGAAAGTATATTCGTTTTTAAAATGGAGTCGTTTGGTATTTTAAAATAAATAAATGTGGACCGGATACTTTTTGACATTGTTATTAAATGAAATGTGCACCTGTTGCTTGCCCTTTGTGCCACGTTTTGAAGGAGCTATCAATACTTTCTCTTATTCTCTCAGTTACATATCACCACACACACAACAAGGTTGCATGTGCCCTTTTCTCTCTCTAACTTCTCTCTAAAAAACCCTCTTCACCTTCTTGCTTGTTCTTGGTGTGTTTTGAAGATCTAAGGCTTGTTTCTTACTCAATCTAAAATCTAAACTCATTTTTGAGTAGGCCTTGAGGTAAGCTTCATCCTATATGTGTTCGTTTTTTATTTCATGCAAGTTGGTCAAACTAGGGTTTATGATTCTTGAAGTTCTATAGGTGAATCTTGTGTTAGATGTTAGGTTATATGTTTATTCAAGCTTTTACATGTATTGTGTGGTTATTTGTGGGAAGAACCTGAGTTTTGGTGAAACTCACCTCCAAGCTCCATTAATGGAGGTTTGGAGAAGATGGGTTTTGTCAAACCTTGGAGTTCTTAAGGATTTGATGGTTGATGTTGTTTAATATGTTAAGATAACATATTTAGTAAATTACTTATGTTGATTTTCAAGTAATTGGTAGGTTTTGTGAAATAAACAAGTTAGTGTTTGGATGATTTGGGCCAAAAAGATAAACTAGTGATTTTGGGTAAAATACTTGGTCAAGAAAGGTGTTGATTTGGTTAAATTATGTAGTAGTCATGATTTGCTAAATGTGGTGTTTATATGGATTAAAAGCCAAGATTTAGTAGTATTAGAACTATGTTTGGATTTTGACCCGTTTGGGCCACTTGGTAGTAAAATTGCTTAGTAGCTTAATTTGTATAAGTATTTGTGGTTTAGACATGTTATTGTGTTAGAGTTAGTATTAGCAACACTTTGTGGAAAGTTAGTGGTTAACATTGTTGACATTAGTCATTGTTGATAATACCGATTACTAACTCAGTGTTCTTTGGTGTACAGAAACTGGGATCGAGACTCAGAAACATTAGACCTCTGAGTTCGGCAGTTGGACGTAAAGGTGAGTGGATTTAATCTCCAACTTGTGTTTGGTTGCGATCAGTTAGTGCTGACCCCGTTAGTGCTGACCTCGTTAGTGCTAACCCCGTTAGTGCTAACCCCGTTAATGCTGATCAGTTAGTGCTGATCAGTTAGTGCTGACCCCGTTAGTACTGATCCCGTTAATGCTGATCAGTTAGTGCTGACCCCGTTAGTACTGACCCCATTAATGCTGATCAGTTAGTGCTGACCCCGTTAATGCTGATTAGTTAGTGCTGACCCCGTTAATGCTGATCAGTTAGTACTGACCCCGTTAGTACTGACCCCGTTAATGCTGATCAGTTAGTGCTGACCCCGTTAATGCTGATCAGTTAGTGCTGATCAGTTAGTGCTGACCCCGTTAGTGCTGACCCAGTTAGTACTGACCCCGTTAATGCTGATCAATTAGTGCTGATCAGTTAGTGCTGACCCCGTTAATGCTGACCCCGTTAGTACTGACCCCGTTAATGCTGATTAGTTAGTGCTGACCCAGTTAGTGCTGATCAGTTAGTGCTGACCCAGTTAGTGCTGATCCGTTAGTGCTGATTAGTTAGTGCTGACCCACTTAGTGCTGATCAGTTAGTGCTGACCCAGTTAGTGCTAACCCAGTTAGTGCTGATCAGTTAGTGCGAGGATGTCTGGACTGTGTTTCGGCGCATACTTTTATAACATGATTTTTGTGTGTTACATAATTATTGTGGTTTGATAATTATATGATAGGGATATGTATACCTAGTTGCTAGAAGACTACTATACATGACAATGTGCACATTCGGGATGAGGTCAGCGTCGGACGGATAACGGCTGGGCATAGTGTATTGTTGATCACGGTATTCGGACCTTACCGGTATGCGTTATACGTAAGGGGGTTTACCGGGCCTTCGGGTACAGCGCCACCGGATTACCATGGTTTTGGCCAACCATGGTTTAGGGTCGGCAGAGCCCCCAATCCTCTCATATTTGGTTACCCCTTCGGAGATGTTATTTCCTTGCTTGCTAGTAGTGCTTAGCATAATTTGTAGGTTTATTCATTCACTTAGCTTTTGTGCTAATCCCTCCTCATTGACACATTTCAGGTTGGAAGGATTGAAACGGGTCGGGCTTTGGACGGGGCGTTAGACCATGCGTTTAAAATTGTATTTTGTGAAAGGAGCCCAGTTTTTGTAATACCGTCTTTTAACTAACGCCTTGGACAGTAATATTTTGTGGGACCACAGTTGTAATAGGAACTAGACTAATTGCTTCCGTAACTTAGTATTAATGCTAAATGGTTGTTAAAAAAATGTTTTCAAAAACACGGTGTTACAACTTGGTATCAGAGCTTCGGTTTGGCGATGGATACACGTTTAGGTGTTTCATTCCCAAATCGTGGCTCGAGATTGGTCAAACCCGAAAAGAGGGATTAGAGCAAGTGTGAATGAGGTTTAGTAGTTAGTAGGTGATTACTAACGGTTTAAACTGAGCCTTTGTGAGATGTTGTGTTTTGTAGCAGGAATGGCCACAGGTGGAAACTTGTTGGAAGATGCCCCGCCCAAACGAATCTTAGGAACGATGGGGCAGCGGGCTCGGGTGGTGATGAGATACCGAATGAGGAATATATCGTCTTGTTGGAAAACCGGAACATGGAACTTGAGGATACTATTAGGGCTCTCCGCCAAAACCAACCCACTGAGCCGCGACCCGTGGCACGGTCTACTATACCACAATCAACCACTCAAACAAATCCACCCCCACACGTCACTTAAACTACCCACATTCCCGTCTTTCCCCGAAATGACTCATCCTCGCCAAATGCGAGCATACCACAACCGAACCCCACCCACACCGTACCAATCGCTAATGCCCAACACCAACAATACTTCTACCAACCCCTCTCGTTCGAGAAGAAAGTGTGCTCATACAAGAACTTCCTCGATTGTAAACCAACAGAGTACCGATGGAGTACCGATCCAGCGGAAACCTTAACTTGGCTTAGGGCAACCGAAAGAGCCCTTAGTTCATGTAGTTGTGATGACCAACTGAAGGTCCGGTATGCGTCTCAGATGTTGGGGGGACCAGCCATGGATTGGTGGGATGGGTTGACCGCAAATTTTAGCAATGAAATGTTGGATGCGATCACATGGAAACAATTTAGGGAACAAGTGGAGGCTAGGTATTGTAGCCCGTTTGAGTTAGACAGAATCCGAAATGAATTTATGATGTTAAAGATGAATGAAAGGATGACGGTGGATGAGCTTATTCTTCAATTCAATGGTAAGCTCCGGTTTGTGACTCAATGGATACCCGATGAACCCTCACAAATCAAGCACTTTGTCGGGGCATTGTTGCCCGAATACCGGAATGTGACTAGACTTGCGGGAACTCTCTTGCAAGCCTTTGACCTTGCCAAATCGGCCGAGGGTGACATCATGGCCCAAAAGGCGATGAGTCGGGAGAAGGCCCCGTTCCATAAGGGGAAGTATGAACAATCGGGCTCTCACAGCCACAAGAAATCTCAAGGAAATCAAAGGTCGAGAAATGACCGCCGAAAACAAATACTTCAAGGTTCCAATCAAAAGAACCCGTGGTGCCTACTGTGTAAGTCCTCTCATGCCGGTCCGTGTACGACACAAACTCGAATATGTGTTAGGTGTGGGCAACATGGACATGGGTCTTCGGAGTGTAAGTTGGAGAAAGATGTTTGTTGGAACTGTCACAAAGAGGGTCATAGGGCCGTGAATTGTTCGACAAGGAAGAGTTCGGGTTCGGGCGGGGGATCGACTTCTTCGGGAGGTCATAAGAGGAAAAGTCATCCACCACCTACGGGTCGAGCTTTCAAAATGACGGTGGAGGATGCTACCACTACCGATGATGTCATCACGGGTATGTTTCTAATAAACTCCATACCCGCTCGTGTATTATTTGATTCGGTTGCAAATTGTTCGTTTTCTTCAAAGAATTTTTGTGACAAATTGAATTTGCCTACTTCCTTGATCGCGACACCTCTAGAGGTAGAGGTGGCCGATGGTGAAATGGAATCGGTCACGACATCCGTGTCCGGGGCTAGTGTTGATATCGATGATGTGAAATTTTCGATTCTTTTGCTTGTTATGCCAATATTCGGCTTTGATGTGGTCCTAGGTATGGATTAGTTAAGTGTTAATAAGGCCAATATTAATTGTCACCAAAAATTCATTACTTTTCCCTTACCCGACGGGTCACACGTAGTGGCCCGGGGAGACCGCATGACTCCGACCATACCCATTATTTCCTCTATGAAAGCTCGTAAGTCCTTGACCGAGGGTTGTGAATCGTTTTTGGCTTATGTGATCGATGTGAAAAAGGAAAAGAAATCGGTTGAAGATCTCCGGGTGGTTTTGGAATACCCGGAGGTGTTTCCCGAAGAATTACCTGGGTTACCTCCCGTTCGGGAGGTAGAATTCAAAATCGATTTGGTGCCGGGGGCCAATCCCGTGGCTAGAGCACCGTATCGGTTGGCACCGTCCGAAATCCGAGAAATGATGACACAAATCCAAGAGTTATTGGATAAGGGGTTTATTCGGTCGAGTTCCTCACCTTGGGGAGCTCCGGTCTTGTTTGTGAAAAAGAAAGATGGTGCACTTCGAATGTGTATCGATTATCGAGAATTGAACAAGAGAACGGTAAAGAATCGTTATCCTTTGCCCCGTATTGATGATTTGTTTGATCAACTACAAGGGTCTTCTTATTTCTCAAAGATCGATTTGAGATCGGGTTATCACCAAGTTCGGGTTCACGAGAACGATATTCACAAGACGGCTTTTAGAACTCGTTACGGTCATTACGAGTTCTTGGTTATGCCGTTTGGGTTGACGAATGCCCCCGCAATATTTATGGATTTGATGAATCGAGTTTGTCGGCCTTATCTCGACAAATTCGTTATTGTGTTTATTGATGATATTTTAATTTATTCCAAGACCGAAGAAGAACACGAGAAACACTTGAGGCAAGTGTTAGAAACATTGAAGCGGGAACAATTGTATGCGAAATTCTCGAAGTGCGAATTTTGGCTTCGGGAAGTTCACTTTTTGGGTCACGTGATTTGTTCGAATGGGGTAAAGGTGGACCGACAAAGATAGAGGCGGTTATGAATTGGGTTGCTCCCAAGAATCCAACCGAAATAAAGAGCTTTTTGGGTTTGGCGGGATATTACCGCCGGTTTATTAAAGATTTTTCGAAGATAGCGGGTCCAATGACGAAGTTGACCCGTAAGGATGTACCGTTTCGGTGGGGTGATGATCACGAGAAGTCCTTCCAAACTCTAAAACAACTACTATGTCAAGCTCCGATCCTTGCCCTACCCGAAGGCCCGAAAGATTTTATTGTTTATTGTGATGCTTCACTTGCGGGTTTGGGTTGCGTATTGATGCAACGGGATCGGGTTATTGCTTATGCCTCTAGGCAATTGAAAAATCACGAGAAGAATTATCCGACTCACGATATGGAGTTGGCGGCGGTGGTTTTTGCACTAAAATTATGGAGGCATTATTTGTACGGTACTAAATGCGTGATTTGCACGGATCATAAAAGTTTGCAATATGTATTCACGCAAAAAGAATTGAATATGCGGCAACGAAGATGGTTAGAATTGATTAAAGACTATGACTGTGAAATACGATACCATCCCGGGAAGGCGAATGTGGTGGCCGATGCCTTGAGTAGGAAGGGAGATTCGGGACGGGTACAATTTATGCGGATAGAAATTGTATCGGATTTGGTGTCCCGGTTGAAGATTTCACAAATGGAAGCCTCGAACGTTGAAAATTTGAAGACCGAGATTTTGATAAAAAGGAAGGATGATTTAGAAGAAGACTCACGGGGTTTGAAGATGTATCAATCTCGGGTTTGGGTACCGTTACTCGGGGGTTTGCGGGAATTGATTTTAGCCGAGGCTCACAATTCTCGGTTATCGGTTCACCCGGGTAGCACCAAGATGTACAATGATCTAAAAGCACTTTATTGGTGGCCAACGATGAAGACCGACATAGCCCGTTATGTAGGACAATGTCATATTTGTGCTCAAGTGAAGGCCGAACACCAAAAGCCCTATGGAACTTTAACCCAATCACTGATTCCCGAGTGGAAGTGAGATCGAATTACCATGGATTTCGTGACAAAATTGCCGCGTACGCAAAGGGTTCACGACATGATTTGGGTTATAGTTGATCGTTTGACGAAGAGTGCTCATTTCTTGGCTACTAGTGAGACCGCCTCACTTAGTAGGTTGGCGAAATTGTATATTGATGAAGTGGTATCCCGACACGGTATTCCGATATCTATTGTGTCTGATAGGGATCCTCGTTTTGCTTCGAACTTTTGGAATAGCTTGCAACGAGAATTGGGAACACGAGTGAATTTGAGTACCGCGTATCATCCTCAAACTGATGGGCAATCGGAAAGAACAATTCAAACTCTTGAAGATATGTTGCGGGCTTGTGTGTTGGAGTACGGTGGGTCGTGGGATTCTCACCTACCGTTGATTGAGTTTGCTTATAACAACTCATATCATTCAAGTATTAAGATGCCACCGTACGAGATGTTGTACGGGCGTCGGTGCCGAACCCCAACGTGTTGGTTGGAAGCGGGTGAAAAACAATATGCGGGTCCCGATATTGTCCAAATGACCGCAGATAAAGTTGCCATTGCCCGAGAAAGGTTTAAAGCCGCCCGTGACCGACAAAAGATGTATGCGGATCCGAAACGTAGACCCGCTACGTTCTCGGTAAACGAGATGGTTTATTTGAAAGTTTCACCTTGGAAGGGTGTCATTCGTTTTGGTAAACGAGGAAAGTTGGCCCCGCGATTTATTGGGCCGTTTCGAATTAGCAATGTGATGAATTCTCAATCGGTAACCCTCGAGCTACCCCCGGAGTTGTCGGCAATTCACAACACTTTCAACATATGATATTTAAGAAAGTGTAACATCGAAGATCCAAGCCAAATCCTCCCCGTGCAAGAATTGAGGGTGGATACGAGAAAAAGATTGGTTGAGGAACCGATGGAGCTGTTAGACCGTAAAGTGACAAAATTGAGAAAGAAACAGATCCCGATGGTATTGGTAAAGTGGAAGCACAGTTTGGGTGCAGATTTGACTTGGGAGACCGAGGCCGATATGCGGGAACGTTATCCCTCCTTGTTTGATCGAGATGAGATTCCGGGGACGGAATCTTCCTAAGTGGGGGAGAGTTGTAACATCCCAAAACCCGGCGTAGTAGTTTTTGACCTTAAGGTATTTTATTAAATGATTATCTGATTATATGTGTGACAACTCGATATTTCTGGTATGTAACCTCATTTCATTTCTAGAAATTTCCTTATTTAGAAAGTTTCTACTTATAGACATTCTATATTTGGCATTCCTTATACACAACAAACATACATATTTTACACCATACATTAGTGTTTGATTATTTTAGTCAACACAACATTATTTCTTTCTTATGGTGACACACTTTGAGCTAAATAATTTCTAAAACGACAAGTTTACCGGTTAAACAATAAACGTAACGATTTAAATGAACGTGACTCGAATGTACGAACCATCTAACCCAACACCAAGTCTAGACCGACCATCAAATGTGGCCGGCCTCCTAGACCTTACTCGTGACCCTTGAACGGCCAAACCACCAAGTGTGGTGATGCCTATCTCTTTTCCTTTTGATTTGTTTGATCTTATCCTCATCTCATTTGAAAGAGTTGTACTTCTACTCAAACTCTACCATAAAACCCTAGACTCTTACCCTATTTAAACCCCATTACCGAATTCATTTACCCTTTGTTGATCCCGGCCGCAAGCAACATCATCATCATCTTCGTCGATCCCAAGCTCCACTCGAGCATCTTCATTCGTTTCTAGATCCGATCGCAAGGTATACCGATTCCCCATATGAATTTCATTTGTTTTCTTGTTTATTCGGTCCCTAAACTCGAACCCGAGACCATGGCCAAGGCCATATGGTCTCGGCATACGTCCCTACCCTTAAACCCGTAGCATGCTTGCATGTATATGTCGATTGTATGCATGTTTATGACCGTATACATTAGGGGTATGTTTATTGTTTGTTTTGATACCTAAATCCGTGACCTAGAACCCTAGATCTTGTCGTGTGCATGCTAAAACCTTAGATCTAGAACTCTAGACCCTAACTAGACCCCTAAACCTTGAACCAAGCCGATATAGACCGAACCTAGCCACAAACCCGTAGGGTTTTGGCCATTCGGCCAACCCTAGGTCAAACCCTAGCCGAGCCTCATCAAACCCTAACCCTAATTGACTTTCATGGTTGACTATTTGACCATTTGATAGCTAGATTGACCATCGTTGACTTTGGTTGACCAAATTATAGTATACCCTAAACCCTAGCCGAAATCTAGAACCCAAGTGTTGACTTTTGTTGACTAATTTTGACTAATGTTGACCAATAAGTCAAACCGGGTCAAGGCCGGATCTTGACCCAAACCGATCAACCCAAACCCGAATACTCAATCGGGCCAAGGCCCGTACTTGGCCCATATCGATCTACTTTAGTCCATCGGGCCCAAACCTTGATTGGCCCATTAGTATCCAAGCCCATTTGGACCAAAGCCCAAACCTTTGGCCCATACCTAACCAAACCGAACCCAATTGGGCCAAGCCCAATTCATGGCCCAACCTAAGTGGACCTAGGCCCAATAAGAGGCCCAAGTGGCCCAACCCATTAAGCCCATTAGGCCCAATAGGCCCAATCTAGGCCCAATAAGCCTAACCCAAGCCCATTTCATTTCATTTCATTTCGAAGCCCATTTCATTTCATATCATTTCATTTCGAGAATCATTTCATTTCATGTCATTTCATTTTGGAGCCTATTTCATTTCATTTTATAAAACCCAATGCATTTCATTTCATTTTATTAATCCAAGTGCATTCGATGTCACAAAACATATAACATAACATTTAACGTATATCATATATCTTGTATCGTATATAGTATCGCCTGTGTTAGCTTAGTCTAATCAGTAGTTAAATCATTTAGGAAGCTAGGAGTCTCCCGAGGATTCCTCTGTCTTAAGTCTCTTGTTGCTAAGCTTTGCCAGGTGAGTCCACAGACCCCTTTTACTCTTTTACTGTTTTTATAAACTTTGGGGTGGAAAACATAAACACAACTGCTACTATTTTACTATGACTGTACAACAACATCTATACATTTTCATTTATCGCGTTGGCATGACAAACAATTATTATACCGGACTAAGGTTACCAGCAATCATTAACTAGTGGATCTAGACCATGGATATGCAGATAGTACTATTGGCTGACACTCATCCTCCCAACGAACGTTTGATCATTACTTGGTTTATCCAAGACATCTCCGGGAGTGTATATCCATAAAATAACATAACATACTGGAGTTGAAGTGTTGATTGTGGACTTAGGGGTTGGTATATTAACTCAATAGACTAGCTACCTGTTGGGGATAACAGTTCATGCGATGTCAAACACAACATTTTGTTCAACACTTTTTCATAAACATAACTAGTAGTTGTATACATTCTACAACTATACTAAACATTTTCATACTTACTACTCATATCATATGAGTGTTGAACCTTATACATTTTCAGTCATAAACCATTTTCATAACAAACATTTTGAGTAGCAAATCACTTTACTTTCATCATAAACATTAACCCTGTGGATTCACTCAACATTATTGTTGACCCTTTTACTATTTATGTTTTTCCAGGAAATTAGGTGCAGTGGAGTTTGGAGGATATGAGCATTGGGATTGTCGTGAGCCATGATTAAAACATTAAGTTTACGAACAATCATTTCATTTCAAACAATTTCTATTTTAGGAAACTTGCTATTTTTGGAAACTTTCTACTTTTGGAAAGTGAAACAAACCTTTATTTTTCGTTATTGCGTGGTTGTTTGTTTACTTAACTTTTGCTATGTTGTCATGAACGTTACACCTTCGTTCTTCCGCAAAACATTTTAAATGAAGTAAAACTCATTTTTTGGTGGGGTGTGACAGAGTGGTATCAGAGCTTAAGTTATAGTGAATTAGCAAGCCTAGTCTATAACTACAAAAGATTTTTGGGAAAAACAAACACTCTTATAAAATCAAAATAATCATGGCATGCTCAGTCTCATATCCTGAAGTTTCATTGTTCTTAGTTTAGAACATTTGCCTTAGTTAGTATTGCCCTAGTGTTATAGCTAGCATATGTCAGCAAGCCTTACAACTTCATAATCTAATGGACTTTTATGCGTCGTGTTTAGTAGAATGTCGCCTGCTAGTGTCCTCGATATCTCATATGACTCCGATAGTGATCGTGATGCTGCTGTCCCAGTAGTCCCAGTTCCTGTTGCTCCAGTGCCAGCAGTGGTACAACCTCCTGTTATCCCGTGGCATCGTCGCCCAAGAAGACGTCCCTTTCCTATCATTCCTAATGGTCCTCCTACTCCAGCTCGTGGTCAGCGTCCTATTGTCTATCGTAAGCGTGAGGGCGGTATCATTTATCTATGTTCGCCTGCTAAACCCAAGCGTGATATTGTTCCAAGAACTCCACGACGTCGAGAACCTGAGCCAGAAGTGATATCAGAATCAGAGCCTGAAGAAGACTCTGAGCCCGAAGAAGAATCAGAACCAGAGGAAGAATCAGAACCAGAGGAAGAGCCAGAAGAAGAGTCAGAGCCTATGGAAGACTCTGAGCCAGAAGAAGATGATTAGTCATCTACCTATCGTCTATATTTGTTTTTCTATCATTCGATTTTATGTTTAGCTATTTCAGTATTTTTGTTCTTTAGTATTGGCAAATATTCCCTACTTTTAAAACTACTATGTATTAGGAATGTGTTTAATAAAAGTGATATTTTAGTAATTTCTATTGTTCTTATAATTGTATTTTCTATATATCTCTACTATAATTACGACTATTTATATCTACGTCTACTATTACTATTACGTCTATTGTATATCTACTCTTTGATCCCTATTTCTTTTTCCTTATAGTCCTCCTATATTATTCATCTCTTAAATTTCTTATCATTTGTATCAGCAATTTATCAATGGCTCGAGGAGGAAACGCTGAGACTGTCGAACAAATGGTGGAACGATGTATCGCTGAAGCAATGGCTCAAATGAACGCTGCAAGAGGAAATGCCGCTGGTGCATCTAACGTGGGAAACAACGGTATATTATACGACTCCATGAAAGAAGATTCATTATTTCCGTTTTATTTTAAACTTATTACTCATTTTCTTTCCTTATTTATTTAAACTTCAGATCCCCATCGTCAAGGTCAATCCTATAAGACCTTTACGTCCTGTCATCCTCCGACCTACTCTGGATCTGAAGGTGCTATTGCTATCATCCACTGGATTGAGAAGGTGGAATCCATTTTCAGTGTTATTCAATGTGCCCCTGAGAATATGACGAAGTTTGCTGCTAGTACGTTGTCCAAGGAAGCGTTGTCTTGGTGGAATTCTCAAGTGCAAGTCTTAGGTCGTGCAACTGTTGATGCTATGACTTGGGATACGTTCAAGGATCAGTTAACTCAAAAGTTTTGCCCAAGGAGAGAGCTACAAAAAGTTGAGGTGGAACTATGGGATCTGTCCATGGTTGGATCTGATATTGTTACCTACACAACTAAGTTTCAAGAACTTGCTCGTCTCGTTCCTCATTTGGTTACTCCTGAATTCAAGCGTATTGAAAAGTATCTTCAAGGTCTTCATGATCTTATTCGTACTCATGTTATTGCTTCTGAACCGACAACATTCGAAGATGCTGTGAATCGTGCAACAAGGTTGAC
Organism: Calendula officinalis; assembly: GCA_963853835.1. Lineage (NCBI taxonomy): Eukaryota > Viridiplantae > Streptophyta > Magnoliopsida > Asterales > Asteraceae > Calendula > Calendula officinalis. Next base: position 35,801,987 of record OY970825.1, read on the forward strand.
TGATGATGCAATGAGAAGTGGATCGTTCAAAGACAAGCTAGTGGTGTCTAGCAAATCTACTGATAATGTGAGCAATGAAAATGGAAAGCGTTCCTACGACAACAAACGTGATCACAAAGGGAACAAATATCAAAAGACTAAGAATTATGCAGCCTCTACTCAGAACAACAATCGGTCTAATTCAGAATCTAAGTCTTATGCTGGAAGCAAGCCCTTGTGTAACAGATGTAACTGGCATCATGATGGTCAGTGTGAGAAATGCTTCAAGTGTGACCGCTGGGGTCATAATTTCAGAAAGTGTTCGTCCAACAATCCTCCTAAGAATCCTGTCTGCTTCGAGTGTGGTGATTCTAACCATTATCGTAATCGTTGCCCTAGACTTCAGAACAACAATAACCAGAATGGCAACAACAACAATGGAAATCGTAATAACAATCGTAACAACAATCGCAATGCCAACAACAACAATGATCGTCAAAATGGTCGTGGTCGTGCATTTGTTATGAATGCTCAAGAAGCTCGTGAGAACCCTGATACCGTCACTGGTACGTTTATCGTCAGCAATCATTTTGCTTCTATTTTATTTGACTCGGGAGCCGACTTGAGTTTCGTATCGACCGACTTTAAAAGTTTCTTAAATCTAAAACCTAATCGTTTGGAAGTGAATTATGAAATCGAGTTAGCAAATGGCAAAGTTGTTAGGTCTAGTGAAGTTTTTAAAGGTTGTAAGCTTGACCTAGATGATCACATTTTTGATATAGACCTTGTGCCTGTAGAACTAGGTAGTTTTGATATCGTCATAGGGATGGATTGGTTGTCTAAAAACCGTGCTGAAATTATATGTTACACCAAACAAATCCGAATTCCCTTATCCAAAACAGAAACATTAATAATTCAAGGTGAACAAAGAAACAAAAACATAAAAATCATAACTTCTATGAAAGCTCAAAAATATCTTCGTAAAGGATGCCAAGCCTTTCTTGCTCATGTCGTTGACACAAAGTCCAAAGATCGTAAGATCGAGGACATTCCTATTGTTCGTGAGTTTCCTGGTGTATTTCCTAGTGAATTGCCTGGACTGCCGCCTCAGAGACAAGTTGAATTTCGTATTGATCTGATTCCAGGAGCCGCACCTATCGCGCGTTCTCCTTATCGTCTTGCACCGTCTGAAATGCAAGAACTTTCATCACAAATACAAGAACTTCTTGATCTTGGTTTCATTCGACCGAGTTTCTCGCCCTGGGGAGCTCCGGTCCTCTTTGTTAAAAAGAAAGATGGTTCAATGAGAATGTGCATTGATTATCGTGAATTGAACAAAGTAACAATTAAGAATCGATATCCTCTTCCCCGTATTGATGATCTATTCGATCAACTCCAAGGATCGAGTTTCTATTCCAAAATCGATCTTCGTTCTGGTTACCATCAGTTAAAAGTTCGTGATGAAGATGTGCCCAAAACTGCTTTTAGAACTCGCTACGGTCATTATGAATTTTTGGTAATGCCATTTGGTTTGACCAATGCACCTGCTGTGTTTATGGATCTCATGAACAGAGTGTGCAAACAGTATCTCGACAAATTCGTTATTGTCTTCATATATGATATTCTCATCTATTCGCATTCTAGAGAAGAGCATGAAGAGCACTTAAGAATCATTCTTGAGTTGTTGGAGAAAGAAAAGTTGTACGCCAAGTTGTCCAAGTGTGAATTTTGGTTGCGTGAAGTCCAATTTCTGGGTCATATTATCAACGAAGAAGGTATTCACGTTGATCCTGCAAAGATAGAAGCTATAAAGAATTGGGAAGCTCCGAAGACCCCAACTGAAGTGAGACAATTCCTTGGTCTTGCTGGTTATTATAGAAGGTTCATAGAAAATTTCTCGAGGATTGCAAAGGATTTGACGGTGTTAACACATAAGGATGAGAAATTTGTCTGGGGTGAAAAGCAAGAATCAGCCTTCCAATCTCTAAAATCTAAATTATGTTCTGCTCCTATTCTATCTCTCCCTGAAGGAACCGATAATTTCGTGGTGTACTGTGATGCTTCACACCAAGGACTAGGTTGTGTATTGATGCAACATGACAAAGTAATCGCCTATGCCTCTCGACAACTGAAGAACCACGAGAAGAATTATACAACCCATGATCTTGAGTTGGGTGCCGTTATATTTGCACTGAAAATTTGGAGACATTATCTCTACGGTACCGAGTGCACAATATTTACCGATCACAAGAGTTTGCAACATATCTTCAATCAGAAAGATCTCAATATGAGACAACGTAGATGGATAGAATTGATGAACGACTATGAATGTGAGATTAAGTATCATCCTGGTAAGGCTAATGTGGTAGCTGATGCCTTAAGTCGGAAAGAGCAACCCAAACCTCGTCGTGTTCGAGCCCTTCCAATCTCCGTTCGTTCTAATCTATCTTCCCAAGTTCATGAATTCCAAATTAAAGCCTTGAAGGTAGAGAACATCAAGAGTGAAACTTTGCGTGGTATGGAGAAGCAGTTGGAAGCAAAGGTGGATGGAACTCTTTATTTCATGGATCGTTTATGGGTTCCAAATTTTGGAAGTGTTCGCAATGTTATCTTGAATGAAGCTCACCGATCCAAATATTCTATTCATCCTGGTGCCGACAAGATGTATAAAGATGTCAAAGAGTTATATTGGTGGCCAAATATGAAGAGAGAAATCGCAGTTTATGTCAGCAAATGTTTAACTTGTGCTAGAGTGAAAAGCAGAGAATCAGAAGCCTTCCGGTCTTCTACAACAACCAGAGATCCCTGAATGGAAATGGGAAGAAATCTCTATGGATTTTATAACTAAATTGCCTCGAACATCTAGTGGTCATGATACAATTTGGGTAATTGTCGATCGATTGACCAAATCAGCTCATTTCATTCCTATTAAGGAAACTGATCAGATGGAGAAGCTAACAAGAATTTATTTAAAGGAAGTTGTATCTCGGCATGGTGTGCCAGTCGCGATCATCTCGGATCGTGATAGTCGCTTTACGTCTCGTATTTGGCAATCGTTGCAAAAATCTCTCGGTACTCGCCTCGATATGAGTACTGCCTATCATCCCCAAACAGATGGGCAGACTGAAAGAACAATTCAAACTTTGGAAGACATGCTTAGAGCATGTGTTATTGATTTTGGTGGAAGTTGGGATTCTCATCTTCCGTTAGCTGAGTTCTCGTATAATAATAGTTATCATACAACTATTAAGGCCGCACAGTTCGAAGCCTTGTATGGAAGAAAGTGTCGTTCGCCACTTTGTTGGATTGAAATTGGTGATCGTCAGATTACTGGTCCTGAGATTCTACAAGAAACGACTGACAAGATTTTTAAAATCAAAGATCGCATCAAGGCTGCCAGAGATCGACAAAAGAGCTATGCTGATAATCGTCGAAAGCCTTTAGATTTCGCTGTTGGCGACCATGTTTTACTAAAAGTAGCACCTTGGAAAGGTGTTGTACGTTTTGGTAAGAAAGGAAAGCTCAGTCCTCGTTGTGTTGGACCATTTGAGATTCTTGAAAGAATCGGTGCTGTTGCTTATCGCCTTCGTCTTCCTAATGAGCTCAGCAATGTTCCCAACACATTTCATGTTTCTAATCTTAAGAAGTTTATTCATGATCCTTCGCTTATCGTCCCTACTGAAGAAATTATCATCGACGACAAACTTCATTTCACTGAGGAACCAATTGAAATATCTGACTGGAAAGAGCAAAAGTTGCGAAGAAGCAAGATCAAAATTGTCAAAGTCAGATGGAACTCCAAAAGAGGTCCTGAATTCACGTGGGAACGTGAGGACCAGATGCGAAAGAAATATCCTCATCTTTTTCTCGTTGTCTCTCCTGTTCGTGCTTCGTCTTAAATTTCGGGACGAAATTTCTTCAACCAGGGGAGAATGTGACAACTCGATATTTCTGGTATGTAACCTCATTTCATTTCTAGAACTTTCCTTATTTAGAAAGTTTCTACTTATAGACATTCTATATTTGGCATTCCTTATACACAACAAACATACATATTTTACACCATACATTAGTGTTTGATTATTTTAGTCAACACAACATTATTTCTTTCTTATGGTGACACACTTTGAGCTAAATCATTTCTAAAACGACAAGTTTACCGGTTAAACAATAAACGTAACGATTTAAATGAACGTGACTCGAATGTACGAACCATCTAACCCAACACCAAGTCTAGACCGACCATCAAATGTGGCCGGCCTCCTAGACCTTACTCGTGACCCTTGAACGGCCGAACCACCAAGTGTGGTGATGCCTATCTCTTTTCCTTTTGATTTGTTTGATCTTATCCTCATCTCATTTGAAAGAGTTGTACTTCTACTCAAACTCTACCATAAAACCCTAGACTCTTACCCTATTTAAACCCCATTACCGAATTCATTTACCCTTTGTTGATCCCGGCCGCAAGCAACATCATCATCATCATCTTCGTCGATCCCAAGCTCCACTCGAGCATCTTCATTCGTTTCTAGATCCGATCGCAAGGTATACCGATTCCCCATATGAATTTCATTTGTTTTCTTGTTTATTCGGTCCCTAAACTCGAACCCGAGACCATGGCCAAGGCCATATGGTCTCGGCATACGTCCCTACCCTTAAACTCGTAGCATGCTTGCATGTATATGTCGATTGTATGCATGTTTATGACCGTATACATTAGGGGTATGTTTATTGTTTGTTTTGATACCTAAATCCGTGACCTAGAACCCTAGATCTTGTCGTGTGCATGCTAAAACCTTAGATCTAGAACTCTAGACCCTAACTAGACCCCTAAACCTTGAACCAAGCCGATATAGACCGAACCTAGCCACAAACCCGTAGGGTTTTGGCCATTCGACCAACCCTAGGTCAAACCGTAGCCGAGCCTCATCAAACCCTAACCCTAATTGACTTTCATGGTTGACTATTTGACCATTTGATAGCTAGATTGACCATCGTTGACTTTGGTTGACCAAATTATAGTATACCCTAAACCCTAGCCGAAATCTAGAACCCAAGTGTTGACTTTTGTTGACTAATTTTGACTAATGTTGACCAATAAGTCAAACCCGGTCAAGGCCGGATCTTGACCCAAACCGATCAACCCAAACCCGAATACTCAATCGGGCCAAGGCCCGTACTTGGCCCATATCGATCTACTTTAGTCCATCGGGCCCAAACCTTGATTGGCCCATTAGTATCCAAGCCCATTTGGACCAAAGCCCAAACCTTTGGCCCATACCTAACCAAACCGAACCCAATTGGGCCAAGCCCAATTCATGGCCCAACCTAAGTGGACCTAGGCCCAATAAGAGGCCCAAGTGGCCCAACCCATTAAGCCCATTAGGCCCAATAGGCCCAATCTAGGCCCAATAAGCCTAACCCAAGCCCATTTCATTTCATTTCATTTCGAAGCCCATTTCATTTCATATCGTTTCATTTCGAGAATCATTTCATTTCATGTCATTTCATTTTGGAGCCTATTTCATTTCATTTTATAAAACCCAATGCATTTCATTTCATTTTATTAATCCAAGTGCATTCGATGTCACAAAACATATAACATAACATTTAACGTATATCATATATCTTGTATCGTATATAGTATCGCCTGTGTTAGCTTAGTCTAATCAGTAGTTAAATCATTTAGGAAGCTAGGAGTCTCCCGGGGATTCCTCTGTCTTAAGTCTCTTGTTGCTAAGCTTTGCCAGGTGAGTCCACAGACCCCTTTTACTCTTTTACTGTTTTTATAAACTTTGGGGTGGAAAACATAAACACAACTGCTACTGTTTTACTATGACTGTACAACAACATCTATACATTTTCATTTATCGCGTTGGCATGACAAACAATTATTATACCGGACTAAGGTTACCAGCAATCATTAACTAGTGGATCTAGACCATGGATATGCAGATAGTACTATTGGCTGACACTCATCCTCCCAACGAACGTTTGATCATTACTTGGTTTATCCAAGACATCTCCGGGAGTGTATATCCATAAAATAACATAACATACTGGAGTTGAAGTGTTGATTGTGGACTTAGGGGTTGGTATATTAACTCAATAGACTAGCTACCTGTTGGGGATAACAGTTCATGCGATGTCAAACACAACATTTTGTTCAACACTTTTTCATAAACATAACTAGTAGTTGTATACATTCTACAACTATACTAAACATTTTCATACTTACTACTCATATCATATGAGTGTTGAACCTTATACATTTTCAGTCATAAACCATTTTCATAACAAACATTTTGAGTAGCAAATCACTTTACTTTCATCATAAACATTAACCCTGTGGATTCACTCAACATTATTGTTGACCCTTTTACTATTTATGTTTTTCCAGGAAATTAGGTGCAGTGGAGTTTGAAGGATATGAGCATTGGGATTGTCGTGAGCCATGATTAAAACATTAAGTTTACGAACAATCATTTCATTTCAAACAATTTCTATTTTAGGAAACTTGCTATTTTTGGAAACTTTCTACTTTTGGAAAGTGAAACAAACCTTTATTTTTCGTTATTGCGTGGTTGTTTGTTTACTTAATTTTTGCTATGTTGTCATGAACGTTACACCTTCGTTCTTCCGCAAAACATTTTAAATGAAGTAAAACTCATTTTTTGGCGGGGTGTGACAATATGCAATATAAAAATTATTAGTCTTTTGTCTTTTGCGGTATTTTAACCAAGGGGTTAAAATACCCGACTTTTAGTGTTGTCTAAATGAGAATATGATTTTTGTATCTTTAGATGCATCCTTGAATCTCGATTCCGAAAGTATATTCGTTTTTAAAATGGAGTCCGTTTGGTATTTTAAAATAAATAAATTGTGGACAGGATACTTTTTGACATTGTTATTAAATGAAATGTGCACCTGTTGCTTGCCCCTTGTGCCACGTTTTGAAGGAGCTATCAATACTTTCTCTTCTTCTCTCAGTTACATATCACCACACACACAACAAGGTTGCATGTGCCCTTTTCTCTTTTTAACTTCTCTATAAAAAACCCTCTTCACCTTCTTTCTTGTTCTTGGTGTGTTATGAAGATCTAAGGCTTGTTTCTTACTCAATCTAAAATCTAAACTCATTTTTGAGTAGGCCTTGAGGTAAGCTTCATCCTATATGTGTTCATTTTTGATTTCATGCAAGTTGGTCAAACTAGGGTTTATGATTCTTGAAGTTCTATAGGTGAATCTTGTGTTAGATGTTAGATTATATGTTTATTCAAGCTTTTACATGTATTGTGTGGTTATTTGTGGGAAGAACCTGAGTTTTGGTGAAACTCACCTCCAAGCTCCATTAATGGAGGTTTGGAGAAGATGGGTTTTGTCAAACCTTGAAGTTCTTAAGGATTTGATGGTTGATGTTGTTTAATATGTTAAGATAACATATTTAGTAAATTACTTATGTTGATTTTCAAGTAATTGGTAGGTTTTGTGAAATAAACAAGTTAGTGTTTGGATGATTTGGGCCAAAAAGATAAACTAGTGATTTTGGGTAAAATACTTGGTCAAGAAAGGTGTTGATTTGGTTAAATTATGTAGTAGTTATGACTTGCTAAATGTGGTGTTTATATGGATTAAAAGCCAAGATTTAGTAGTATTAGAACTATGTTTGGATTTTGACCTGTTTGGGCCACTTGGTAGTAAAATTGCTTAGTAGCTTAATTTGTATAAGTATTTGTGGTTTAGACATGTTATTGTGTTAGAGTTGGTATTAGCAACACTTTGTGGAAAGTTGGTGGTTAACATTGTTGACATTAGTCATTGTTGATAATACCGATAACTAACTCAGTGTTCTTTGGTGTACAGGAACTGGGATCGAGACTTAGAAACATTAGAACTCTGAGTTCGGCAGTTGGACGTAAAGGTGAGTGGATTTAATCTCCAACTTGTGTTTGGTTGCGATCAGTTAGTGCTGACCCCGTTAGTGCTGACCCCGTTAGTGCTGACCCCGGTAATGCTGATCAGTTAGTGCTGATCAGTTAGTGCTGACCCCGTTAGTACTGACCCCGTTAATGCTGATCAGTTAGTGCTGACCCCGTTAGTGCTGACCCCGTTAGTACTGACCCCATTAATGCTGATCAGTTAGTGCTGACCCCGTTAATGCTGATCAGTTAGTGCTGATCAGTTAGTGCTGACCCCGTTAGTACTGACCCCGTTAATGCTGACCAGTTAGTGCTGACCCCGTTAATGTGTATCAGTTAGTGCTGATCAGTTAGTGCTGACCCCGTTAGTGCTGAACCCGTTAATGCTGATCAGTTAGTGCTGATCAGTTAGTGCTGACCCTGTTAGTGCTGACCCCGTTAGTACTGACCCCGTTAGTACTGACCCCGTTAATGCTGATCAGTTAGTACTGACCTAGTTAGTGCTGCTCAGTTAGTGCTGACCCAGTTAGTGCTGATCCGTTAGTGCTGATCAGTTAGTGCTGACCCAGTTAGTGTTGATCCGTTAGTGCTGATCAGTTAGTGCTGACCCAGTTAGTGCTGCCCCAGTTAGTGCTGATCAGTTAGTGCTGATCCGTTAGTGCTGATCCGTTAATGCTGATCCGTTAGTGTTGATCCGTTAATGCGGCTCCGCTATTTTGGGACTGGAACGTGATCATCTTCGCAGAGCGCGAGGATGTCTGGACTGTGTTTCGGCGCAAACTTTTATAACATGATTTTTGTGTGTTACATAATTATTGTGGTATGATAATTATATGATAGGGATATGTATACCTAGTTGCTAGAAGACTACTATACATGACAATGTGCACATTCGGGATGAGGTCAGCGTCAGATGGATAACGGCTGGGCATTGTGTATTGTTGATCACGGTATTCGGACCTTACCTGTATGCGTTACATGTAAGGGGGTTTACCGGGCCTTCGGGTACAGCGCCATCGGATTACCATGGTTTTGACCAACCATGGTTTAGGGCTCGGCAGAGCCGCCGATCCTCTCATATTTGGTTACCCCTTCGGAGATGTTACTTCCTTGCTTGCTAGTAGTGCTTAGCATAATTTGTAGGTTTATTCATTCACTTAGCTTTTGTGCTAATCCCTCCTCATTGACACATTTCAGGTTGGAATGATTGAAATGGGTCGGGCTTTGGACGAGGCGTTTGACCATGCGTTTAAAATTGTATTTTGTGAAAGGAGCCTAGTTTTTGTAATACTGTCTTTTAACTAACGCCTTGGACTGTAATATTTTGTGGGACCACAGTTGTAATAGGAACTAGACTAATTGCGTCCATAACTTAGTATTAATGCTAAATGGTTGTTAAAAAAATGTTTTCAAAAACACGGTGTTACAGTTCGATTATAGGCTTCAAAGGCAGTCAAACATTATTAGAAAATTACATAAGAAGATTGCTGATAGTGAGGCTCAACAAGTTGAGATCACTAAGGGGGAGAAGGCTCACATACAGGGTATGATTGACACTTCTATTACAGCAGCAACAGCCTCCCTCTTAAACCTTAGAGAAGCTCATGGTGAATCAGGTCAGTTTATTGATGAAGACCTGAACAGAGGAGTTAAGAGTATTGATGAAGATGTCTTTGTGTCTGCACCTCAATCACCAACAGCAGAACAATCACCTTCTCAAACTACTGATGCTATGGGTGCTACTGATCCCATAAATACTACTGAGATGGTGGAACAAACAGAAGATATAAACACTACTGATCCTATGGAAGAAATGACTCAAGAAGCTACATCAGTAGTAAATGTTCCAAATGAAGATATAATACCATCACCAATCTCTACTGATACAAACACTACTAAGGAAATACCAGTAGTAATTAGAGAAGAAGAAGAATCAATAGTAAACTCCTTAAATCTACAAATGGTGATTTATAGAACTTTCAACTTGCAGTCTCTAATGCCAGTAGTAACTGATGAGTTTCGCATGACACTGATCGACCACTTGGGTCAACCTCCTAGTAAACTTGGTTCGACCATATGCACCAAGAACATGAACTTGTTCTTGACCGGTTAAAACCAACTAGCTGATTTAATCCCTAAATGCGGAACTGGGATTAAACCTAATCCTTAAACCCTAAAGGATTGGGTTGTTGGAGAACTAGATTAGGTTAACAAGAAAGAAACCTTGTACGAAGAACTCGAACACACACATACTTGTGTGTTCGTCGACCATCAACCAAAGAACCCTAGGGTTCTTTGGCCGAAATTCGTCCAAGAGGGAGAAGGGAGAAAAAGGTTTCCCAAAACATACCTTGTTGATTGCTTAAGATAGATCCAATGATGATGAACAAGTCGAGCGATCTTCTAGTTGATCTAAGCAATGAACTTGGATCTTCAAGACTTGAAGATCATGAAGAACACGAAGAACGAAGAACACCAAGTGATGGTGTTCTTGCTCTCGGCCGAAACAAGGAGGAGGAGAGGGAAGTGATTTCGTGAGGTGTGTAAGGTGTTTTAGGGTTACCCTAAGCCTCTTATTTATATACAAATAAGTTACGCTTAGAACCCTTCTAGTTTAATTAATATTATAACTTTAATTAAACTTCCTTTTAACACTTCCATCCCTTATAGTTTAACTAGTTTATTATTGTTGCACTTAACTACTAAATGTCTAGTATCAATACGCTAATAATTCGGTACCCATATACACGAATTATATACTTGTATTTATACTTTCGATAATTAATTATATAATAACCTTTATATAATTTATACAACAATATTATCCAATTACTATATGATTTAATAGCTTTAAATCATATCATGGATAATCTATAATTAACACATTGTATATTTACTCAACTAGTAAATGTACAACTACTAGTATTAATTAGTTAGTTAAACTAATCTAGTAATAAGTTAAACCTAACTTAATACTTAACTGATTCATAATGACTATTATGAATCATTCCTCTTCGTAGTACCATTGCTTATCTTGCTCGTATTACATGTACTCACTGGTGTGACCCTTAAGTGTTTCGTAGGCATGGATGTATCATCATAGGTTGACTGACTGTGCACATAATTCCTTCAGACTCCCACTTGTGCAAGTCTGTAACCTTTGTCTTAATGATACGAGCTACAGTGGCCTTCTAGATGGGCATGTAGGTAACCAACCCCATAAAAACAGCTTACGTAACCCAGGTATAGTTTGTGAAAAACTCTTTAATAGCGTCTCCTAGTAAAGAACACCCTGTTTTTACTTCTTAGGCAAACTATGTTAGGCTTATCCCTTGCAGCACGATATTTGTGATAACGAATACGAGCATGGTAGAAATTATCAACTCCTGTATTCGAAATCATTTTATGACTTCTTGATTCAAACTGTTGTGATAAACGACAAAGAACATATCAGTTCGTTTGGGCACGGCCGTGCACTTGCCAATTTCTTATCAAGTCAAAGGACCTATAAATGTCTCTCCTAATGAGGAGGTGCAATTGCCATCTTGTATATTTCAATTTAAAAATACAACTTCCTTTGTACCCAGTATCGCCTCGTATGACAAACGTATTTCAGAATTGTCTGAGTTGAACCAAAGCACATTAGTCATTGTATCCTAAACCAAATACCTCAGGTTTAAGGACAATCCCAGTGAACAATACTTTTGAACTTTTCAACCACGAAGTATTGTCACGGTGGTCAATCCAATATTCGTTGAGCCTCCAACAGAATATCACCGATATTTGGTTTACACAAAACTTGTGTAGCTATCTTCGAAGAACTTCGAATCTACCACCAAATACCGCGATGACGTTAACGTCCCATCAAGGTTCCCACCAAGACGAGTAGTCACGGATTTTGTGTCTTCTTGAATAAATAGACTTTTATTCATGGATCTTGTAAAACATACAAAGTCTGAATAAAAATGATACTAACTCATGTACTATTCCTCACTGGACATAGTTACTGAATTATTACTGGATCATTACTTATTCCTTTCGTTCGTGTTGATTACTTAATGATTCTTACAAACTTAATTGTAACTTTATCACTAAACCAATCATTTCTATTAAACTAAAGACATAAGACGAGTATTTAGGAATACTATTACTTTTGTCTTTGCTAGATATTGTTCTTGCAACAATCTAGGACATATTCTAGTCTTGCCTTTTATGTAATTCGGTAAACATAGGAGGATTGGAAATTTAACTCCTTAGTTTCTTGAATTCATAAAATCATCCTTGTAACTAAAGCCTCTTTTAGTTACTTGATTTGTAGATATTCTTACTAGTTAAAGAAATTTACTTAAATGACTATGTTATCCACTGAAGGGTTAACAACCTTATTAGATATGCAATAATTAATCACAAGACTTGTGATCACGCTATTAGGTTTGCAATAATCTAATCAACGATCATTTATTATTTCTCTTAACTCTTTGGCTAACGACTTGGTAAAACCTTGTTGTTAATGTCTTACTAACTTACTGAATTCATCAACATCTTTAATGAATTTCGTTAGTCATAGCTCCCACTTACTTTTATGGATTTTAAGCATCTCTTAAACTACTTTGACCTTGTCAATAACTTGTAGTTTAATCTTTTAAGAATTCTATCAATAATTAAGATCATCCTTTGGATTTGCGAATATCCAACATTCCTGTTTAGGGAATTATGATCTTTATAGATTACTGTATCTAACAAGTATACAACACTTGAAATGATACTATTAATTCTTAAACACATTAGTATTCTTTTAAGAATTTTATTTGATGCCAAAGTCATTACTTGGATTTGTCAAATATCCATTATTCCTATTAGGGAATTATGACTTGATTAAATATTGTATTTATTACAAGTATAAAAGACTTGCAATAATACCTTTTAATTCTTAAATACTTTAATATAGTTTGTCCCTTTTAAGAGTCGTTTAATGTCTTGGATTATACGAATATCCAGTTATTCCTACTAGGGAATTATGACTTCATTAAAACCTTTACTACAAGTGTAAAAGACTTGTAATAATACTCTTTAAAGTCTATCTTGATTATATCCAATATAATCATACTATATTAATACTAATACTTTAAAACTTTCTATCATAAGTAATGACTATTACTTAAGATGTTTAACTAAGTTCAATAACCTTTGAACCTTATGCTTCCATAAAACTCTTAAACACTTTCATTAGAAAAACTTTCTAATTACTAGCATCTAAATACCTTGAGCTATCAAGACATTATTTATACAACAATCAAACAAATATATAAAACATGAAATATAAGTAAATCAAAACTTGACCTACAATCTAGTCATAAACCTTGACTAGTGTAATTATCACACATGCACACAATATAATTCAACCATGGATTCGAAATTTAATTAAAACCAAAATTAAAACTTGTTTTAACAAAATACAATTATTCAAACAATAAAGTAAAATTATTTAAAATGAATCCACAAAATACTGAATTATAAAAAAACTTGGTGCTCGTGGGATCATCACCATCTCATGCCGGTCACTCTCACTTTCCATCTCCTCCTGCAATAAATGATTGCAAAAGTTAGATTACTCGTATTAAGAAGTGTGGTTGTGTTACCTGAGGAACTTGCGTTTCCTCCACTACCACTTGCACCCTTTGGACAATTTCTTTTCCAATGCCCAGCCTCACCACACTTGAAGCACCGGTTCTCGGTCCTCGCAGTGTTAGGCTTAACCTTCTCGACCTTTTGTTTGACACCTTTACCATTTGGCACTCCTTGGTTAGGATAGGCTTTACCCTTTCCTTTACCACCATGCCCATTCTCATCGCTGCCATTAGTTATGCGACCCCTTTTTGAATTGGTCTCAATATTCAACTCAACAGCCTCGAGCATAGATTGTAGCTCGGGAATGGAATTATCCATATTACGTTTGCTGTAGTTGGCTACAAAAGACTTGTAGTCATTAGACAATGAGTTGAGTATCATGTCAATTGCGAACTGCAATGGCATGTGGTGACCAAGTCTAGTAAGGTGATCAACGTGCACTTTCATTCTCATGACGTATGCACCCATTGATGCTCCCTCAGCCATCTTGCAAGAAGCGAACGCCTTACAAGCATAAAACGCTTGTCCTGGTTCGTTTTCTTCATCCTTGGCAGGGGTTTTCAACACGTTTCTTTCTCGGTCAATCCTATCCCTCTCTTGTCTGAGCATGATCTTAAAGTCACGCTTCCAATTGAGGTAATTTGACCCAGTCTTTTCTTTCTTTCCTAGAAAAAAAACGTCGCGAGAGTTTGTTGTATTTTATCGTTGTGTTTGTTGCTGCCATCTACAAATCAAACCCATTTTAATTAGTAATCATCAATAAACATTCTCTAAAATATATTATAAACCCATAATTAATATTTTAGGCCTAGGATCCATATATCACATTCTCGCCGCAAGGTTTGGGCACTTCCCGACGAGACATGCTATTTCTGGTAGGTAACTTCCTTACCGGTCGTATCAAGACTTGACACGATTCCTAGGGGTCGTAGAATCTTTAGACTTATAACTTATTAAAACTTTGTACAATCTAATTGTACATTTCTAAGTTAGTAATAAAGTCTAGTATGTTTATTCTACTCAAGTACTTTTTGGGCCGGGACTCCCGGTTATCACCAAAGTAGATCAGACCATCTAAGACAGTGCGATGCTCTGCGCCGGGACTCCCGATTATCACAGAACCTTACGCACCCTAACACTCGCAATGATTTGAATCCATATCTAAGGTTCTTTATCCTTACAATATGAATATCGTTTAACAAGTGAGGTGTTCCATTAGGTGGATAGTACTTAGATCTAAGATTTTCTTGGGTTTGTTTAAGTCTTAAACTAAACTTAAACCTTTATTCCAATCTTAATCCTTGTTTAAAATGTGTGACTTGTGAATTGAAGAGTTCTACAAGACACCTTTTTAAAACTTAAGAACTATTCTTTAAAACTTATAGTTTCAAGAATTTGTACGATCTTACATGTATACCTAAAACGAGGTGTACAAAACCTTCTACTAGATTTTGTGAAAAACCTTATCTAGAATAAAACTTACTTGTTTTATCTTACTTGAAAAACTTATAAACTTATGTTAAACTTTTAAATTCTTTTATGATTCATGAACTTGAAACATAAACCTAGTTTAACACATCTAGTTTTTCATATGTCTAATAATGAAATCAAACATTTCTTATGACTTATTAGATTCGACCAAAACTTATGTCTTAACGACACACTTATAAACTTTGTGATTTTCTTGTGTAGCTCCCACTAGCTTCAACAACCATGATGAAACTTAAGCTAACACAATCACCGGTTTATACTTGGTGAAAATAATAAACTTATTATATAAAGACTATATATAATAATTCTTAGTTTGTTTAAACATTTCTTATATTCAACTTGAACTAGTTAAATATAGGTTCTTGTTATTTTTACTTGATCATTAATCTAGTATATTACATGACTTGTAAAATACTTACTTGTATAATTATCTAGTTATAATAACTTATAACTTTATACATCTTAATATATATCACTTTGTATATTTCTAGTTAATCATATATTTTCAACTTGTACAATTTCTAGTTATAATGAAATCATAACTTTTACTTTCTAGTTTTAATTATATTATAACTTATACAATAACTAATTATAATATTATCTTTAATAATCAAAATAACATTACCCTTTTTAATTGTTCCATTTTATCTTGTATTTTAATGTATTCGTATATATGTATATTTTATAAGAAACTTGTAGCATTCTAATAAGAATATTACATCTAGCTTATACATGTGTATTTTAACTTAATCTAATTAAAATACGTATAAACTTATTATGTCCTTTAAAATTCCATTTTACCTAATTATTAAAAAATTATGAAAAATAAAATACATATATATAAATACATAAATACACCTTTTTAACTTTAGAACTTAAAAATTAACATCCTCTTTATCAATTCCCTAAATTAATTTAGATGAACCCTAATCTTGTTTTTGACCAATCAAAACTAGGGTTTTGACTTTCTTGATCAAAGACATTATTTTAATTAAAAGACTAATAGTAATCAGTCCTTTTAAACAATAAACTTTGTTTAAATTCTAAGATAGATTATAACTTTTAATAAATTTATTTAAGCTCTTTAAATTAAACCTTATAGACAATAAAACTTTGTCTAAATTACTAGGTTTAAAGAACTAGCTTTTAATAAATCTATCAAAATAATAATTAAACCTTTTAGACATAAACTTGTCTAATTAACTAGGTTTTAGATTATTATCCTAATTAATACTTTTAAACTATTAAACTTAAACTAGTTTAATGTTCTAGGGTTCTTTAGGGTTTCGAAATTCTTAAGCCTAGGAAACTTTTCCACCAATTAAACTAGGCTAGTTTAATAAACTTGGTGTCCAAGTAACCTCTAGATTTTCGAGAAATCCTAAGGGATTAGGAAAGAATCCTTTTGATCAATTAAACAAATCTTGTTTAATATACTTGATCCTAGGGATCTTTCTAGTCCACGAAAATTCAAGGGATTATGGAAAGAATCCTTTTTTGATCAATTAAACATATCATGTTTAATATACTTGATCATAGGGTTCTTTCTAGGGTTTTTGAAAATTGCTAGGGTTTTCTAGAAACCTTCTTGACCAATTAAACTTAGACTAGTTTAATGTTCTTGGTCCTTGGGTTCTTCCCTTTTTCAAAAATTATGAAGAAGAAGAAGAAAACTTGAAACAAAAAACTTAAAATTAAAGTAAACAAACAATCTTTGTTAATCTAGTCTAGATCTCTAAACCAACGCTCTGATATCACTGATGGGTTTCGCATGACACTGATCGACCACTTGGGTCAACCTCCTAGTAAACTTGGTTCGACCATACTGACCAAGAACATGAACTTGTTCTTGACCGGTTAAAACCAACTAGCTGATTTAATCCCTAAATGCGGAACTGAGATTAAACCTAATCCTTAAACCCTAAAGGATTGGGTTGTTGGAGAACTAGATTAGGTTAACAAGAAAGAAATCTTGTACGAAGAACTCGAACATACACATACTTGTGTGTTCGTCGACCATCAACCAAAGAACCCTAGGGTTCTTTGGCCGAAATTCGTCCAAGAGGGAGAAGGGAGAAAAAGGTTTCCCAAAACATACCTTGTTGATTGCTTAAGATAGATCCACTGATGATGAACAAGTCGAGCGATCTTCTAGTTGATCTAAGCAATGAACTTGGATCTTCAAGACTTGAAGAACACGAAGAACACGAAGAACGAAGAACACCAAGTGATGGTGTTCTTGCTCTCGGCTGAAACAAGGAGGAGGAGAGGGAAGTGATTTCGTGAGGTGTGTAAGGTGTTTTAGGGTTACCCTAAGCCTCTTATTTATATACAAATAAGTTACGCTTAGAACCCTTCTAGTTTAATTAATATTATAACTTTAATTAAACTTCCTTTTAACACTTCCATCCCTTATAGATTAACTAGTTTATTATTGTTGCACTTAACTACTAAATGTCTAGTATCAATACACTAATAATTCGGTACCCATACACACGAATTATATACTTGTATTTATACTTTCAATAATTAATTATATAATAACCTTTATATAATTTATACAACAATATTATCCAATTACTATATGATTTAATAGCTTTAAATCATATCATGGATAATCTATAATTAACACATTGTATATTTACTCAACTAGTAAATGTAAAACTACTTGTATTAATTAGTTAGTTAAACTAATCTAGTAATAAGTTAAACTTAACTTAATACTTAACTGATTCATAATGACTATTATGAATCATTCCTCTTCGTAGTACCATTGCTTATCTTGCTCGTATTACATGTACTCACCGGTGTGACCCTTAAGTGTTTCGTAGGCATGGATGTATCATCATATGTTGACTGACTGTGCACATATATCCTTCAGTAACTACCTTGGTTACTACAGAGTCTGAAGAATTACCAGATCTTATTGAACCAGAAGTAATCATTCCAAGACCCCTAACACCAGAACTACAACCAATTGTGATCCCAGGTATGGATGATGATGTGAACTGGGATGAAGTTGATGAATGTGCATTACCTCCTCATCCAAAAATACTACCAGAGAATGAGGCACATACATTTTCTCCTTCTATCAAGTTTATACCAGTGATTGATATGAAGTACACTCCACTTCCAAGATGTGTGGGAAAAGGAAAAGAAAAGTTTGATGATGATTATCCACACAGAGCTTTAGGTCATTATATGGTGAACAAAATTAATCTGGTTAGACCTTTAAAGCAAGATATGTGGAAGGTGAAAATAATGAGGTATCAAAGGAAGTGTGCTAAGACTCAAGCTCTTGAAGATAAAAGAAAGGTTGAAGAAGAAAAAATTGAAAAATGCAGCTATTCAAGAGATTGAAGAGTTCCTGGTAGAAGATCAACAAGCAGAATTTGATAAACAGAAGAAAATAGAAGAATAACATTTGAACTATCTTGAAGATCTTGTTGCAGAGTGCAAAAGAGAAAATACTGAACTACCAGAAGAAATCCTTGAGCAGAAAACTAAAATGGTAGAATACTTGAAGACAAAAGGTCACAGTGCAAAGTCCTTTGGAAGAAATGGAAATGTTAAACATTGTAGACTAGTGTTGTACTGCCAGAAAAAAAAAATTGCCAGAACTTGAAGAAGAAGAAGAAGGTAAGGTCACATAATTAGTTGATATTGATCCTAAACTGGTGATTACCAGAAAACCAATGACTGGTGAATCATCAAATCCTTCTGTCAAGAAAAGAAAGTTAATAGATGTTGAAGAAGATGCAAGGAAGAAAGCAAAGCAAGATCTCCCAATACTTGATCTTCCTCTACCTCCTCTACAAAATAATCCTATTATTAACTGGAGAGTTGTCAATGATGTAATTGAATTGATCAGAGAAGATAAAACAACTCAATAATTCAGTGCTTGGAAGCCAATGGTTATGTCATTATCAAGAAGTGATATAATCAAAGTGTTAATCATTGGTAAACCAAGAATGTCAAAGAAGAAATGGAGAAACTCAGGTGCTGGATATCTTAATGGAAATGATTGATGCTTCATTCTATCCAGATGATTACCCTGAGAAGTTTGAAAACAAAGAAGCTGTTTATGCTTGGAATGTTCTCCCAACAGTTAATATGTACTTCTTTGAAAGAGCTAGTAAAAGATGTGAACTGTTTCTGTTTGAAAAAGAATATAATCATTCTGAAGAAACAATGTATCAAGCTATCTGTTGTTCCTTCATCAGACCTCATGACGCTGTTATGTTTGCAGAAAAATACAACTATTTCATTAAGAAGAACAACAAGTATATCATTGAACAGAGAAAAATAAGAAATCAACAGATAAAAGAAGGTGATATACGAAGAGCCAAACTCTTGGAAGAAAAGAAGAAACAAGAGGAAGAAGAGAAGAAACTTGGTTAATTAAAAATGAATTAACAAGTTTAGGAGGAGATTGTTGGGATATATGTGTTCTATTACTGATGCTGCAGTTGGTACTGGTAATGTCTTGATGCTGCTAACAAGTCTTACTACTGATGGGGCAGAATTACAATATACTACTGATGAACTATCTACTATTGACGATGTTGTTTACTACTGATGTCGATAAATGGAACAGATCGTGTCCGAAATTCTAGCAGAGTTAGTTTAGAATTAAAATCTTTTTGTAATTCGAATTGTAATCTAGTCCTAGAATAACTAGGGTATAATGTTAGGCTTCAAGAACTATTATATATAGTTCCTTATGAATTGTAAACATACGTGTATTGATCGATTAATTAATACATTGAAGCTTTTTGTGATAAACTGTGTTCTTATTATTTCGTATTCGATTTACAGTTTACGTATTTCTTAATCAATAACAAGAGTGTTAATCCACTGTAACTTCTCTCTGTTAGTAGATCTTTGATTCAATAACTTATTGAGTTATTCGATCCTGATATTTACATTACACTTTTTTATGTTTATTGTGAAAAAGCAATAATAACTTGTAATTTTATATTATGCTTTTTGACATAAATATATAAGAGAACATATCTTGACATCGTTGTCGATTGTCTCCATACAAGTAATGTAACATTCGCGCGTTCTGCGAATTTATTAAATTACTTATTTTTGTGTGTTATTTGGTAGGTCTCTATATAATTTTATTGAGAAGGCAGCCCCTAATCACGCAGATTCGTAGGGATTGGTAAGACCTCCTAATCAACATTTAAATAAAAAATTTAACATGTTCTGCCTCTTAATCAGACAGATGTGAGGAAAAGTTTGAATCATTCAAATCTCTTTATCATTCAGATATTAAGCATTCAAATACTACCAACATGAGTTTGTTTCTAATGTATAAAGGGGTTTGATAATGACAACTCTTAGGGCTGTTAATAAGAACAGATAAAAAAGAGCAGTCTTGATTCTGATTAGCATGAGGAATTCGAATGTTGCTAAAAAGAAGGAACATGATTTGACTAATAGAGTTAAAAAGGGTAAATATGAAAATAATCTTTCTATTATCGATTCTTATTGAAAACCCTAAAGGTTGTCATTATCAAAACTCATATATAAAAGAAACAAAGATACTTAAAAAAACTTATACAAGTAAATATAAAACATATATATTTTTATTTAAAATTTAAAATAAAGACATAAAGTATATTTATGAAATAAAAGAATCTCACCAATCAAAATTAATGAAAAAGATACGTGACAATATCCAAAAAAGTATATGTGGATTTGAGGAAAAAATGAAGTATGTTGAGTGGATTTTGGACGCTGCACCTCTTATAGAGAAACAAAAAAGCATTAACAACTAAGTTTTAATTTTAACAATTCATCAGAATCTATATATATATATATATATACATATATATATATATATATATATATATATATATATATATATATATATATATATATATATATATATATATGAACAGTAATTTTCCAATGACAAATATATATACAAATACAAATATGTGTAGCTGAGTGGTTTGTAATGAAAAGATTTGACAACTCGAATTCTAGATGATCACGTCACTTATGATGTAGAGAAAAGGCAACTCAACTTTCTCAATCGAAGAGATCTAAATCTAACACCAATGCCAAACGAGTGAAGTCTTCCCCACATACGACGCCTTCCCCCGTTGACACGCCACTTCGCTTGGAGAGAAAAAACGGAATTTGTCGGTTGAAGGAAGAGTTCGGTGGCCCCAAGACAATTTAATACGGTATTTGGTATTTTATGTATGTATGTATGTTTCATAATGTCGGGGCAAAAAAACGTATTAAAGAGATTGGGCATTGATAACATGAATATGTCAGTTATATACTATGACGTGACACTGATTTGGCAAAAAATTGATGGCGTCAGTTATGTCATTGTTGAGACCGGTGTAATTTTAACACTTTTTATGATATATGATTGATAATTGTACGTGTGTGTCAGATTAATATTTATAGCATTGTAATGGACTAGTGTGTAACCACACAATGCAATGACGGATATCATTTAACTATATTTCGTAGGGATTTAACTGATGTTTGGTTACATGTTTTATCGTAAAGAATACTGTCCAAAAGAATGATAACTAAAATCACGTTAAACTCAAGTATGCCCATAATCAACAAATGAGTTGTATAAATCATATCGTGCGGTGGTATGAAACAAAGAATTTTTAAGAAGAACCCTAAACGTGGAGAATTTTTTGAGTACATGAATGGAAAGCACCATTTAAATGAAGTATATTGCATATTTCGGTATTTGGTGGGAGTGAAGAGACATATTAAATTTTGAAAGTTATGACATATTGGAATAAAGGTATATATGAGCGAGACATGTTGAAAACAACGTAACTAAGTAACCAAATTGGTTATCAATGTTGCGTGATTCGCAGCAGGTGTTGGGTTCGAATCTCATGAACCTTCTACATTTTATTTTGACGGGAAAAAAACTAATACCTTAATTCTAATTAAAAATATAATGTCCCAAATGTATTATATATAACTATTGAATTTTTAACATAAAAGCTTGAGTCAATTATATGGATAGTTCTTGTAGTTTACTAAAAGTTTTGAATTTAACTTAAAAGCTTATTTAAATAGTAATAAACTTTTAAATAACCTTATACCGGAGATGATCTAATAACTTATCTGGAGGGAAGGAAATTGAAAAGTAATTGTTTTTTATTTTATTATAAGAATTAGTTATACAGAGAGATCTAAAACTTTAATTTAATGCATATGACGATATTATGTATGCGCATACTAGGCCACTACTAACGGTCCTTTCGATTGGAAACTGAAGGGCTTCTTCAAATCGACGTGGTTGTCACCACATCGTCTTTAGTTGGTTTTGCTTCGGTAAACCAAAGTGAAAAGCGAAGAGGATGTGGTTAATTTTTGTGGGTACTGTTATGTTTAAATGTTTTATATTTTATAACAACATATTAAATGGAATGTTATTGTTGACAAGCGTGTGATGATTTCCCACTCCCAAATTTAGATGTCAGGGGTAGAAAATGCTATCATTTATGGACGGTTTATCAGGATACAAGCATAGATGATTGGCTTTCATGCAGGTAGTCGTAGCTTAAAGACGATGGGCAGTGTGATGGAAGGGTTATGGCAAACAATGATTGGAGAGGGAAGCTTATAGGCTAGCTAAGCTTTCTTTTTCATTGGCTTATGGTCTAAGGGTACCCTTTCCGCCTTGCCTTTGTTTTTTTTTTTTTTTTTTTTTAATAGACTCCATTAATATAGATAAAGATCGCTTTTTACATAGAGAAGAAAGACAGACGAGCAACAAGCTGCACCGCTATCCCTTTCTGAATTGCAAAGCTAATTCTTGTAAAAAAAATATTTGTGGATGTAGGTGTCATAACATTGTTATGCATAACACGTTGGACTCTGGTGAGAAACTCCACCCCCTCTGGTGCTAGGAAACCAAAAGTATCAAATGCAAAAGGAATAAAGATGTGTTGCTTTTCAATGCATGCTTTCTCGTGTTTTGTCACTTTACACGAGGCGGCTTTCAAAGCAGCTTGTCCCACCGTAACACCCCGACTAATCAAACCTACAAAAGGAGGAACCCCAGTTAGATCCATACACGCGTATTTCCCCCAACCTATCCAAAAACCAAAATGTCAGCAAGTCGATCTAAGTGTGGATCTTTTATCCAAGGGGTCAGTCAAAAAGTTCATAAGTGCTTCTTTCTTGGCGGAGATCTCGGCACGCCTGCATATTTAAAAAAAAGACGTCTCTAACCATATCGTGTCGGTACTTGAAGCTCGAGAGCTCTTTATAATGAACCGCATGTTCCCCAAAGGAGTCCAAACTTGCCTTGCGGCAAACAGGGCATAACAAATCACACTAAAAGGTTCTCTCATGCTGGAGGGAGCATCCCCACTTAATGATCGGTCCGCTAGTTATGCCTATCGCTTTCAAGTCGAAGGCGGGAGATGAGTGGAAAGTCTTCAAACGCGCCCTCTCTTCCTACTACTGTCAAAACTCTTATATTCACTTGTCGACTGAACCCCTAGCAATAGGCAAGTGTGGGATTCTTCCTTTGGGTTTGACTCTTTTCATTGACAAAAGAATGCCCTAAGGACATGAAACCTTAAAGTAAAGGAAGCTTCACTTCGATGACTGGATCTAGACGGAGCTCTTCGCCACATCCTGCAAATAAATGTCACTAATTTGGAAAAGAACTAAAATTTAATTGGTCTCACGGTTGTGAACGGTCTTATTGTTGCCCATTGATAAAAATCTATCAAATCACTAAGACTCCTCCCAATGGAGGACTTCGGTTTATTACTCCTCCCAACTGACGGCATCTTACCGTTGGCACGGGTCATCAGTTTGATGACTTCGGTTGGTGAATTTGGCTAGGAGACGAGTTGGGATGAGGTTTTTATTAGGGTATTTAATATTTTGTATGTGTGTGTTTGAGAGAGAATGAATTCGAGAGAAAGTATTTTCATTAGCTTTCAATTAACAGAGTACAAGAGTATTTATACACAAGCTCTACTCATTGTTTTGTCTAACAACTTCAAAACAAGAATTAATAAACTAACTGATTTTAAACTAATTATGTACAAGTGGAATATATGATATTGATAGCATCCCCCTCAAGTTGGAGAGTAGGAAACTCCCAACTTGTTTAGCATATGATAATGTGTTTTACTAGGAAGATTCTTGGTGAATAAATCTGCCAATTGAGAATGTGTTGAAACATGATGGAGAGAAATAAGACCATCTTGAAGCTTTTCTCTCCCGAAATGACAATCCAATTCCACATGCTTGGTACGTTCATGGAACACTGGATTCTTTGCTATATATATAGCAGCTTGATTATCACACCGGACTGGAATGGGTGTCAAATTTGGCACTGACATTTCATGTAACGGTCTTGATAACCAAGCTAATTCTGCAGTAACCATTCTCATACTTCTATATTCTGCTTCTGAAGAAGATAAATAAATTGTCACTTGTTTCTTTGATTTTGCATGAAATAGGGCTACCTCCCAACATAATAAAAAAAACACTGATGCTACGTCTTGAATGGGGACATGCTGCCCAATCTTAATCACAATATGCTTCAAGTTTAAAATCAACATTTTTATTGAAAAATAAACCTTGATATGGATTATTATTGATGTATTGAAGAGTATGAAGTGCTACTTCGAAATGAGGAAGACGAGGATCAACCATAAATTGACTTAAGTGTTGTACTGTAAAGGCAATGTCAGGCCTTGTATGCACCAAAAAGTTTATAAAACAGTGAATAATCATTTTTAGATGATTGATATCCTTTATCTTTTAATGAGGAAAATAATTTAGCATACCATTGTCTTGAAGCTTGCTTCAATCCATATAGGGATTTTTGAAGCTTGCAAACTTGGTTGGGTTTATCAATTATTAAACCAGGAGGCAATTTCATGTAAATTTCCTCATGTAAGTCACCATGAAAAAATGCATTGTTGACATCCAATTGATGCATTTTCCAATTATTTTTAACTTCTGTAGCTATCAAAGCTAGAATAGTTGTCATTTTAACAACCGGTGAATAAGCCTTTTGGGTATAACCTTTCACTACAAGTCTACCATTGCACCGTTCCACTTCACCATTGGCCTTGTATTTAATTTTGTAAACCAAACGACAATTTATGGGTTTCTTATCTTTTGGTAAATCTGTAATAACCCAAGTGTTGGTAGAATTGAGTGCATCAAATTCCTTGTTCATAACTTCTCTCCATTCTGGATATTTTGCAGCTTCTTCATAACTTGATGGTTCACGAAGTTGACTAGTACTATCAGCACTAATAGAAGTAAAGAAAACATGCTAGTAGGAGGGATATCGGTTATAGTATGTGAACAAGTTGAAGTAGCATTTCCACATACAAAGCCTTCAAGTCTTGTAGATGGAATATGAGTTATTTCTGATCGTCTTAAAATAGGTGGATCGGGTGGAAGTGGAACTGTTGGAAAATTTGGTGTATTATCACGTTGATGATTATCATGTTGATGATTATCACAATTTTGTGATGATGAAATATCTTCTTCATTACAATCAAAAACTTCTTGAGATGTGAACATATTGTTGTGATTCGATGTAGTAGATTGATAGGGAAAAATGTTTTCATGGAAGTGAACATCCCTTGAAATCACTATTTTATGTGTGTTCAAATCATATAACTTGTATGCCTTCTTCCCAAAAGGGTAACCGATAAAAACACAAGGAGAAGCTCTTGGTTTGAATTTGTCTCTGTTTTGTTTTAGAGTATTGGCAAAACATAAACACCCAAAAGATTTTAAATTTGAATAAATCGGATCATGTCCTTGTAAAACAGAAAAAGGTGTTTTACCTTGTAAAACTTTAGATGGAAATCGGTTAATTAGATAAGGTTTCGTAAGAACACAATCACCCCAAAATTTTAAGGGTAAATTGGATCGGAATAACAAGGCCCCTGCTGTTTCTAACAAGTGTTTATGTTTGCGCTCGACCACCCCATTTTGTTGAGGAGTACTCCGACATGATGTTTGATGAAGAATTCCTTTCTCTTGCAAAAAGGATGAAACCTCAATACTAGAACCGAGTTCAAAAGCATTATCGGACCTTATGATCTAGATGGTTTTATTATACTGATTTTGAACAATAGAAATGAATCCCTTAATAACTTGGAAAGCATTACTCTTGGCACTTAAAAGATGTGTCCATGTACCCCGTGAAAAATCATCAACTATCGTTAACAAATAAGAATATCCATTATATGTTTTGGTATTATAAGGACCCCATGTATCTATATGAATAAGATTAAAAGTTGAGGAAGTATGTATGGTCCTCCTTTAAAAGGAAGTTTGTGTTGTCGAGCTTTTGGACAAATATCACACAAAAAAATCATCACTACAAGCATTCTTATTAACAAAATCAAAAGTTTTGAGTTTGTAAAGAGGCAAATGCCCAAGTCTTTTATGCCATAGAGATGTAAGATCATCATTAACAACAGTGTTGCAAAGTGATTCAAAGAAAACAAAATTTGAATTCGAAATGTTTTGTGAATTAATAGAAACATTAATTTCTTTATTGCTTCCTTGGGTCGATTGAAACAAATAGAGTCCAGCTTGATATCTACCAAGAACCAGAGGCCTCTTCTGAGAAGGGCCCTACAACAGAAAACAAGCATTTTCAGAAAACACAATAAGAGATTTTAACTGTTTGCAAACCCTTCCAATCGATAAAAGATTGTATCGAAAAAATGGAACATATAACACATCTTTTAGAATAACACCATCAGTAATATATGTACTCCTCATATTGACGGATTTAGACATGTTTTTATCCGTCAATATTCTACATTTATGCATGGTTTATTAGGAAAACAACGTATTTTATGCCTAATCCTTATATTTTCCTAAATTACAGGTCATAATTCCAAATTACATAAAATATGAGCATCTTGCTGAAAATGATCAAGTCCTTAACTATGCCAAAGCTCACGCTGCAAGGACTTGCATATAGTAAAAATGAACATGACATTAAGAGACACAAGTTAGACCACATATATATTAAAAGAAAGTCCATATACATTGTTTGACAAAAGAAGTTGTGGCAAGTTTAAAAGAAAGCTCGTATCACGAAATTAAAAGAACCAACCATAGAATAAATTGGAAGATGGGTTGGTCGGTCCACGTGATAAGAACAAATAAACCAAAGCCCATGACACATTAAAAAGAAGTGAACAGCCCACTTTAAAAAGTTTGTCACGTAAATTAAAATAAAAGAGAATTAATTAGAAAGGGGAGTTGACGTTGGCAGAGAGTAGTTTTGGGGACGAACGGAGGATACGTAGCCACAAGGCTACGACAGACAATAAAAAAAACCAATGGACGCAGATTGCATACGGACGAATAATTTTAGAGGAGAAGATTCAAGGGCAATCTACATCAAGCATCATTTGGTTTAATTCTTTGTTCTTATTGACAATGTTTTTAGCTTATTGTATTTGTTTGATGTTTAATCCATCTAGTATGTATATGTGCTAGATCCTAGTTTGATGAATTTTAGGTGTATGTTTGGTTAATTGTAGGATTTTCTATCTTTTGTTTGAACAATGTTGGTCAATGCATTAATCTTTCGGTTTATACTTTTGATCTTTGTCGTTTAATTATTTTATTGGTGATTAGTTTAACTATTGACAATATTTGAACTAGTTATTAATATCCTCATCTTTTTACTCAAGTGATCTAGATGGCGATTCACTAGGAATAGAGATTGAAATTAGATTCCAATAAGTTAGGATAAATCGGAAGTCTAACCATAGTAACGAAAGTTCGAGGTTCAGAGGGTTTAGGTGGTCCAAACCTATTAAGATCAACAATTCGAGGTGTGATTAGATTACAACTTTTGAGAGAAGGAATTCCTATTAGTTGTGTTTAGTTTATTAAACGGGCTTGAGAAGAATCTGAAACTGTGACCTCTAGAACATTAGAAGTGATCGAAGCTTAGCAACCAAACATAGACCTAGAAGGAGTCGATCATGGTGAATACCCTTTTAAATCTTCAAAACAATTCACTAAAATTCGTCGTTTATTTATCTTTCCTAGCCAAGTAATTTTAGTTCACTTTAATTCCATAAATATTTTAGCTTTAATATAAAAATCCTTATTAAATATTTTGCTCTAGATTAATTTACTTAGTTTTAATCTTACGGTCAGCTTAACTGTTCCCTGAGGAGACGATAACCCGTTTTTACTTACCTTTGCTATACTATCCGCGATTAGGCCATACTTGCCTAAAAGTGTGGTAGTCTAGGTTAGGAGTGAAAAAGGATATATTTTTATAACTAGATTTAACACATCAACTCCCAATCTCAAATGCTTGAGTTTTCTGTCCATTTGGTAAAGTGATATGATGTGGATGATTAAGCTTTCGAATATCAAACGTATGAGATTTGTTATAACACATATGATTACTAGCACCAGAATCAATAATCCAAGTAGTGTTAGATGTAATAATATGATGACAATTTTGTGGAAATTCATTAGAAGAATTACCAACAAAATTGATGTTGGAGGTATTACCAATGCCTTGTGATGAAGGTTCATTTGGAGTAATAGTATTCGATGTCACAGAATTAATCATTTGAAGAAGTTGCTGATATTGATCAATGAGGTGTTGATATTGACTGTTAATTATATCTGAAGTAGAATCAGAATTAGTTGTATGATTATTATTAGAAGATTCAACAATATCACCATCTATTGCATTTATTGCAACGCTTTTGCCTTTGGTGAATTTGAAATCCTTTAGAAATCCAATAATCTTGTAACACTTGTTAACTGAGTGTCTAGTCTTTCTGCAATGAGAAGAAACAATAATCTTCTTATAATCATTATTGTAATTAGTGTTGTAGTTCCTTGGATTATTTCCTCCATTTCTTGTTGCATTCATCGATGCAGACTCATTCAGAAATATAGATGAAGATTGAACCTCTCTCTGATTTTCATCTTGAATTAAAAGTGCATAAGCTTGAGCGACTGAAGGAAGAGGTTTCATCATGAGAATATTACCTCTTGTTGATCCATAATCACTATTCAATCCCATGAGAAACTTTATAAGTGTCTGATTTTCTTGTTGTTCATGAATTTGATGAGCAGCTCCACAGGTGAAAGGAGGAAAAGAAGTTGAGGCAGACAATTCATCCCGTAACTTCTTGAGTTTGGTATAATATGAAGCTAAATCATGATTTCCTTGAGAAATATCTGAGATCTCCCTTTGCAATGGGTACAATCTAGCACTGTTTGACTGACCAAATTGATTATCCAAATCGGACCAAATTTCTTCAGATGATGATGAATATATCACAGATTCAACGATATCATTGGATAACACATTGAGAATCCATGATGTGACCATATCATTGCATCGTTGCCACAAATCGAGTTTAGATAGAGCAACAATTGATTTTGTGATTTTGTCGTTCACAAAACCTAATTTGTTCTTTGCTGATAAAGCAATTGACATCAATTTACTCCATGAATTGTAGTTCGAGAGCCATCAAATTGCTTAGAAACGAGTAACATTCCTAGTTGATCTGAAGGATGAAGGTAAAGAGGATCAGCTTGAGGTGAATTGTTGCTGGAAGATGCAACATTAGCAGCAGTAGTAGCCATTGAAACAGAGAAATGAAAGATGAAAAGAAGTGAAACGATGATTGAGTGCGGAAAAATCAGAGAGCTAATCGATAAGCTCTGGTACCATGTGTGTTTGAGAGAGAGTGAATTCGAGAGAAGGTATTTTCATTAGCTTTCAAATAACAGAGTACAAGAGTATTTATACACAAGCTCTACTCACTGTTCTGTCTAACAACTTCATAACAAGAATTAACAAACTAACTGATTATTGTTTAAACTAATTATGTGCAAGTGGAATATATGATAACAGTATGTATTTTGTAATGACGGGTCCCAAAAAACTGAATAAAATTAGTATTAGGCATGAGTATATCTTAAATGTTGGTTGTAGTTTGAGCTGACGTGGAAATGATTTGATAAAAATTAAAACGTCAATTGGTGTAAATATTAGAAGTAGTCTAAGGTTGCTCCCACGTGGCATTCTGATTTTGCTAAGGCAACCAAGACTGTCTAAGGTGA
The DNA here is from genome assembly GCA_963853835.1 of Calendula officinalis. Taxonomy (NCBI): domain Eukaryota; kingdom Viridiplantae; phylum Streptophyta; class Magnoliopsida; order Asterales; family Asteraceae; genus Calendula; species Calendula officinalis. The sequence continues at coordinate 35,832,130 of OY970825.1, forward strand.
CGTTTGATTTCGACTTAATGGACTTAATGAGAAAATAACTATACAGAGAAAGTCATAAGGATTTCGTTTGTTTACATCTTAATCAATACATCACGACTTAACCGGAAATGTCATTAGATGATGCTTTGCCTGTTAAGTCACAACTTATTTATTTATGCAACTTATATTATTTATTTATTTATGCAACTTATATTAATTATAATTTCATATTTTATAAGGTCTGGTTATAAATGTTCAATTTTTCAATGTTCCTTTTTTTAAAATAGATATTTTTATTTTAAACTTCAACTATATATTAGTTATATGCTAATATTTTTTATTATTAAAAACTTCAATTTAATGTTTATATATCACTTAATTAAGTTGTCTTACAATAATGAGGATTTAAAAATAGAAAATTTATCAAATTTTAAACTTAAGACTATTCATTCAGTATGTAAAACAAACGAGAACACTAATTTATCCAGACAGACATAATATATACAGAAAAACACTTTAACCGGACAGAACTTAATGGCTAGAAAAAACAAACAAGCCCTAATAAGATATAAAGAACTACTATAAATTTATAATGTTGTAAACAATATTAGATTAATTAAAAATTAGTTTTTCTGACAAATAATCGTAGATGCCGTGCCAACTCCTCATGTGACAGTGGAAGGTATCCGAGAGTTCACGCTTAACAAAAACAAAAACAATATATTACATGGTTTTGTTAATAACAGCCTTTAGGGTTGTCTCATGCATAAAATGTCATGGATTTCAAAGTGATCGAAATAGTAGCCTCAGAACTACCGTTGTAACTCGGGCTACACAACACGTACTCTACTGAATATTTCAACGATTACCTAATTATAAAGAAAATATAAACGATCAAAATAACTTATAACCGAGTGTGTCCACCCGACTTGTTTACTCTTTGCACGAAACACATAACAAGTTAGATCTGCAGAGTGGGCACGTGAAATGGTCACGACTTAACCATCGTTCTATACAACATGTATGGAACACGTGACGACATCTACCGAGTTGACTCACAACATCCTGATCAATGAAATCATCGAGGCAAATTGAGCACACATCATCCACCACTCTGCTAGCGGGCACACTATTTTCTTTGGCAGCAGTATTATCAATTAATCTGAGAGCTGAAAAATTGTAAGATTTTGAGAAGATTCTCCATAAGTCACCATCATGATCGTGATCATCTGGACAATGGTTACGATCCTGATGACGAAACAATATCATCGTGATAGTCGATAGAATTTTGAAAATTGCGTTTTTGAAATGAACAAATGGAACCCAAACACAAGTAATGAACACAAGAGTGGCCGTTGAAGCTCCATAACCATCATATATTAAACATATCATATTTATTGTTTTTGGGATTCGGTTTTCAGGTGTTTTTGTTTTTGTATTTGTGAGAGTTTGAAGTGAAGGTATGGTAGGGGTTGGGTGACTCTTTATATAGAAAGAAAAATTGTGAAGTCAATGAATTTTTTAAACATTTCTATGTTTTGAAGGAATAGAAAATTTAATTCAATGTATATTATAATGCATGTATCACGACCTCGTTTATTATTATATAACGGGCGGCAAAAATATATTCAGAGATAATATCGTACAAATATACCATTAAATTCAAATACTAAATAATGATCATGTTCACTATACTCCTTTGCTGTCTTTGTAATATAAACAGATTTATGAATCTCTTTTGATTACAAAATCAAAAACATATTTGATAAGTTTTATTCTATTTTATATACGATCAAAGTTTCATTAATATTACAGATCTATGAATCTTGTTCACCCTTGCCCATTCTACACTACCTAGAAAGTGAGTGATCATTTTGAGACTAATCAATTCGTAAAACGATTTAAAATCCAGATTAAAAAACAATAATAATAGTTCATTTTAAGACAATAAGATTCATGGATCTATAATAATACTAAAAAGTAATAGGTCAGTCAAATCGTGCTATCGCTTCATTTTTTTAACATGACACGACTTTTTTTTTTCTCAACTCGAACACAAGATGAAGTTGTGTTTTTTCTTTTTGTAACACGAACACAACCCAATTATATGACACAAATTCAAATTTCGATTTCGTCTCAATTTTATTTCGTGTATTTTTGTCTTGTCATGTCATGTCAGGTTTTACAGCCCTAATAAACAGTTTTTAGCAAGACAACATAAAACGGTATACTGATCTATCATGTAATTAAATAATTTTTTTAAAATCAAGTTTGAATTTGATTATGAATCAAATAGTATATGAAATCAAGTATATATTTGTCAAAGCACAAGGAAGCAATATGATCATGCTCTTGATCTTGCCTTTGTGATATCTATCTAATAATTATGGGGTCCCATTATAAAGAGATGTGATTATACATTACAAGGTTAATTTATATATCGTAATATATAACTTTTATAATAAAATGTATACATACATTTAATTAGTAACTATTATAATATGTATAATATTTTTATGTATAAATTAAATTTATTTTCTAATTAACTAACTCTACAACCGACACAATCTTGAATTTTTTTAAGGTAACACCGATTTTTGAAATCAAGTATTTACTCTAAAGTCAAGTACTCAAGTTGACAAGATTGTCTAAAATTTCACATAACCCACTAGGGTTGACTTTATAGTAATTGACTTCACGAGTTGTTTGACCGCCGGTGAAATAGGCGGTCAGAGGCCGGCGCCGACCCCACTACCCCTTCTCCACTCTTCTTTACGGGATGTCAATCCTGTTAGTTTTTTATTTAGCAAAATCTTAAAATTTAATTATGAATAAATTACACCGTTGGTACTTATGTTTTGTTCCAAATTTAATCAATAATTTTTTAGTTTCAAAAATTACACTAATAGTCCTCATCTTTGAAACATTTTGCACCCTTAGTCCTTTTAGGATAACAATGTCAATTTTTTTAGGGTGCTACTAAAAGCACTCCAAAAGTCAATACATTGAATACATTATTTTTCTTGGGAAATGATATGTCATAATGTCAGACTGATTTATATTAATTACCCCATCTTAAATTATCTCATTAATCTTATTTTTAATTTTTAATATCTTTGAATCCAAACAAATCTAAACCAAAGTTCAGTTCTACATCACAGATTAACCACCATTAACATCATTTTAGACCTTCATTGACCTGATTTTTAAGATCTTTAAATCCAAACAAGTCCAAACATCCATTAACATCAGGTATTATTGTTAACCAAGAGATTCAGAGAGTTAAAAAAAATGAGAGAGAACAGAAAGAAAGAGAGATAGTCAGACGTCGAGGGCGGATCCGGCGTGGTGGACGTCAGATCCGGCGTGGTCGACGGCGGCGTGACGGACGGCGGCGAGTCGAAGAGCTCGAGAGCGAACGGTGGTCGAACAATGAGCGTGGCAAAGAAATGACGAGCGTGGCGGAGAAATAGAGAGCGAACAAAAGAGATCGCTGGTTTTTAGCGGCGGTTAAAGGCGGAGTGGTGGCCGGAGGCGTGGTGGCCGGAGGCGTGGTGGCCGGCAGCGTGGTGGCCGTCGGAGGGTGGAGCTGGCTGGCGGCTGTAGGGTTTTTAGGGTTTGAGAGGGAGTTTAATATGTGAGTGAATGTACAGATTTTAGGGTAGAAATCTTTTAAATAGGGTTAATCCATATGGTTGATGGGCTTGGTTAATGGCCAATGGGTTTGGGTTTCCAATCATTGTTTTAATAATTAGTTTTTTACTAAGGAGTGTGTTTAGAATGACCATTTTTTTTTAAGTTCAGTCACATGCAAGACATGTCAACTTGAGTTAATCGCCCAATCTACCGGCAAGACATGTCAACATGTCAATTTTTTTATTCTATTTGTATCTAGAATTTTTAAATATTTACTAATTACATTTTCTGTTTCTTATTTCTTTTTCTTCCCTGTTGTCTTTGTCACAAAACCCATCGTCCTACCTAAAATCTTTGGCGTTTTTTCTTAACAATTTCTCACAAAATTTCATATATAGAATCTGTATGAAGAATCTTGGCCTAATCAACGTTCAATTTCATGAATCTTGACCTAATCGGATAATGGAGGTGACGAAGCAGTAGATCGCCGCCACATCCGGTTACCTTTTCAGGCGAGACGCAGTAGTACCTTTTCCGGCCATATCCGGTGACGGAGAAGTACCTTTTCAGCCCATATCCATGGCGGATCAGTACCTTTTCAGACCACATCCAATATCATAAATCTTGACCTAATCAGGTTACAAATTTTGACACATAGATGGAGCAAGAGAGAGACATAGCACCACTAAGAGCCACCATCGATCGACACCACGAATCACTGTAACACCTCAATTTTTAAAACAAAACATTTGGCCAACATATATCATTTTCATAAATAGAAGAACGTTTCCAAAGTACGAATTTACAAAAAACTTTGGTATGAAAATCAGAGTATACGTTTGGTGTTACAAAATATATCAAAACCAAAGCTAAGCATAAGTCCGCTCTATTGTTTATTCTATTCTAGGCCCCGCATCTCTATCCATTCGTACCTAAATCTTCGATCCCCAACCTGAGTACATAGCGAAAACAACAAGACGTGAGACAAAAAGTCTCGTGAGCTACATGGGTTTTGACCCAACAGTAATAACAATGCCACATTACATATAAACATATATATATATATATATATATATATATATATATATATATATATATATATATATATATATATATATATATATATCCAGTCTAGTCACCCTATTATGACCCTATCGATCTTGTTGTCCTAGCAATCATATCTAACTATCGGGTTGCCCCCAAACTAGTTAGAAGCACATACATATCTAGTTATCGGGTTGCCCCCGAACTAACTAGAACCAAAATACCAGCAAGAGGGAATCGCCCAATCTACCGATACCTGCCTTACTCGCCGAAATACGTCCAGTTAACAAGACTACTAACGTGGATGAGTCGATGGGAATCCACCCAACTGCCCCTCAATCCACACCCCATGACCGGGGATCCCCCGCATCATCACATCATCTCAATCTTACCATAGCTCAACAGTTATTTCGATCAAATCCCTTGGCTATCACATCTATCACCAAACAAGTTAGTTAATTATTAACAATAATATATAACTAACTAAACAACTATAAGTCTACGCAATTAATCAAATAAACCGTATCACAAGTAAGAAAACATATTTCAAAGGCTATGTACTCAGTAAATTCCACATGTACTTACCTTAGCAATTAATGCTCCAAACGTGTTCTTCAAACACAATCCTTCTTTTTCCACAAGATTGCACACTTTCGAGAATCCACCAAAAACCCTAATATGACAATCACAACTTGTTCAACAACAAATACTACTAATAATAAACTCATTTATTATTAGAAACCCTTTGATAATACTTTCCCCCAATTTTGATGATTTCCAAAACCCTAGGTTTAACCAACCCTTTAGGATTCATACAAATCTTAACCATAACTTGTTTCCTTTGTTAAAATACCATTTATTAAGTGTATACAACATTTATTTCACCATTTAAGAAAACCCCAAGAACTAGGGTTTGAGATCCAAGCTTTTACTTCCATGGATCTAAAGTAATAAACATCAAGGAGTGAAGATTTACCTTAATCTTCAACAATGGAAGCAAAATCACTTGATTTGGACCCCAAAATCGACTCAAAATGATCTTTTCCACTCAAAATATGTATAATAACTTAGAGAGAGAGTTAGGGTTTCAAGTTTGGCATTTAATGGCCAAAGCCCGAATTTAATGTGTTCTAGACGACCTCGCGCGCTCGACCACCACGTTGTCGCGCACTCGACACGACCAGAAGTGGTCAGCCACAGATACTCGCTCCCCTCGACAACCTCTCGAGGGCTCGACACGGGTTCTGTCCGAATCGGGATTTCTGCACCTCGCTCGCGTGCTCGATAGACCCCTGCTCGCGCGCTCAAGCAGCTGGTTCCCTTGTGTTCGATTTTTATGCTGATTTGGTCTAACTTTCGACCCGTTTTCGACCTTAACCATATCAAACGATGTCCAAATGACAGAAACCAATTCCCATGTGTTTTAAATGATAATCCTTATTTATCATATTTTACTTAATTTATTTATTACAAAGTTTTGGGTCGTTACATGTAAACCACAAAAGCATGATATAAAAATTTGCGCCGAAGCACGGTCCAGACATCTTCGCGCTCTGCGAAGACGATCGCGTTCCATTCCAGAATTAACGGAGCAGCACTAACGAAATTAGCACTAACTGGTCAGCACTAACGGAGTCAGCACTAACGGGATCAGCACTAACGGATCAGCACTAACGGGATCAACACTAACGGGATCAGCACTAACGGAAATCAGCACCAACTGATCAGCACTAACGGGATCAGCACTAACGGAATCAACACCAACTGATCAGCACTAACGGGGTCGTTACAACCACCATCGATCGCCACCAAGAACCACCGCCGACGATTACCTGTATTGACAGTATGGGTCGGAACAACTTCTCGATCTCTCAGCTTCTTGACCTAATAGGTTCTATGAGGAAGATGGGTTCTGTGAAGACATTGTGCAACAGATTCTATATACAAAATTTTGTTATGAAACGTTAAGAAATTCCAAACAATCTAGGTGGGGAAGATGGCTTTTGTGGGGAAGAAAAATAAATTAATAAATATTTAAAATTTTCATATAGAAATAAAACAAAATAGGAAAAGATGAAGTTACACTAACATGTCTTGCATGTGACCGAACTTAACAGAAAAAATAACATCGTTTAGCCAAAAGGACCAAGGGTGCAAAAGTTTTTGTAAATAAGGACTATCAGTGTAGTTTTTGAAACTAAAGAACTATTGGTAAAATTTGATACAAATTAACCATAAGGACCAACGGTGTAATTTACTCTTTAATTATTAAAAGAAAAGTGAAATTCACGCAATTGTTATGTTACGGATTAATACATATAAATAGTTAAAATGTTAGAAGACAATCTGAATTTAAGTTTTGGATTAAGATGTTGTAGGTTGAGATTCAATTATTAAACTATAGATTAAGCAAGAACAATTGATAATATGGAAGATTAAGATGGATAGATAACTTGAACACTTTGCTATGGATAGGAAGGTTACAATTTAGGGCAAAGGTTAGAGGCTATTAGGTTACTACTTAGTATATATACGTAGCCTAAGTTTCAACTAAATACAAAATGCCCCCTAGACTATTGGTTACAATAAATGTGACCCAACAATCTCCCCCTTTGTAACAATAGTCTGGGAGGCGTATCTTCGAAGTCTTCATCTCTAGCCAAAGTTGCACCTGGTAGATATGTCGTTGAATAATGTTGTATCAGGAACAACTTGAGCTTCGTTAACCTGTGAATATGAATACTTCTTGTAGCTTTTTAACCAACATGAAGTGTTTTGAAGACTTTTGATTGAAGATACGGATTGATCGCCTAAAAGTAAGACACATAATGATAGAGAGATTAACATCGGAAGTCTTTTCTTGAAGTTTGTGGCTTTATGTCGATCTATGATTCTTGAAAATTGTTGTTGAGGTAACATGTTGATAACGGTTACGCTCCCCCTCAAACAAACAACTATTTCTTCACGGGAGTTGGATTGAACATTCTGATATTTACTCCCTGCTGAAAGAATTACCAAATTCAACTATGGAAGTTGTTTGATACCTTCGTTAGATCTTTGGTTTCTTGTTTACTCCCCCTTATCTGGTGCATATATCTTATTAATGTGGAGTAAACTGGGCTAACGTATCGATAATCTCCATAATATTGTAAGAAACTCCTAAGTTTGTTCCCGCAGATTGAGCTTTAGAAGAATTTTTCTCTGAAAGTATCAATTCTTTATAAGAAGAAGTTATGTAATGTATTTTCTCCCCCTCATGATGAATAAGATTTATCTAATTCATCATGTAAAATGTGAAGTTCTGCGAGTTGAAATTTGGAAGAATCTTCGCTTTAAGGAAACAAATAAATTGAGTATGACGATGCCCCTTTGATGAAAATGTGTTGAATAATGATTATACATTTTTTGAAATAACCAATATATAACACATTTTATCATTGAAACCATTGAAGTCTTCTTCATTTGTAAAGCTGGAACTGAGTGGTTAACCGTTGAGCAGTTATGTTGAAAAATCAGCTTCAGCTTTTGATGATCGGTGATAACCATACTTTTAATTGGCTTTTCAACCAACAGAAAGTATTCCAGAAGACTTCAAGCAAATCGATGAAATGTAGACCCATAAATAGAGCAGTCGGCAGCGGAAGTCTTTTTCTTGAAGTTGTGGCTTTGTCGATTTGATGATGATCCTTGGTTCCTGATATTTGTTGAAGTAGAAGCAGTGCGGTATATTGATTTGATATGGATTTTCTGACCGTTGTTGATGATATTGGAGTACGGTCATAGAATCTCTTATCTGATATATTGACTGTTGTTGATGAGAATGGAGTACACTCATCAGATCTTCTATCTGACATAGTGACTGTTGCTGAAAAGAATGGAGTACAGTCGTCAGATATTCTCACAGGAAAGTACCAGGGTAACCCAGGATCACATAGATTTCCTGTTAGCACGACAGTTACAGAAACTGTGTAACCTACGTTCAGTGTTGGCTTTGATGTTAGCACTGGTAGGATTTCCATTCAATCATCGTGGAATACCAATATTTTTGGTATCACTATGAATGTTCCGGCAATATCACAAGTATATGCTTGGTGGAATGCTTGTGTCCTAGAGAAATTTAATTCGGTTCTAGACTCTATTTGTGGACAAACGAAGGCGAGGACTGGAGAGAATTGTCCTCTTTTTCAATATCAACAATCTCCAAGTGAGATGTCGATAGCATATGAGCTGATCTCCGTGAAAAATGAAACAAGGACTTTTTAAGAAGTACTTGAGTAACTGGGGGGTTGTGCATTGCATCACTGGGTCCATGATATCTTTTTCAATATCAGAGAGCAACATATGCAATCTGATAGAGACGTGGCTACCCGGCTTTTAATCGGTTTGGTAAGGGTTTTTCGTTTTCTTTAACCCTTTCACACCCTCCTCACTCAAGCTTACTTTTTCAATTTTCAACTACACCCTCGTTTCATTTTACCATGTGTTTAGCTGATTTGCACCCCATACTTCATTCCCCCTCTCAAATTTTATCTCAGCGCACCCCAATCAAGATCCCGTGATACTTGATTCTGCTCACCTAGACCTAGGGACCCTCAAAGTATGTCCTATATTGTAGGTGGCTCCTGGGGAAGATCATGCCGGTTATAGTAGATCATAGGAGTCATTTGAGAGTGAACTATAACACTCGTGTGCAATTGATCAACATTTACTATGTTACGTTGTAAGAATGATTCACATGGATTTTTCATCGGAATTCTTTATGTGTTTTCGGCATAAGTTGTTGCCTTTTTTTGATTGAAAATTTTAGGCACAGCAACTTGAACAGTTTAGGTAATACCGGGCTCACATAGAGTGACCGTTAGCACGCCATTTGATTCAATAGTCGTATGCACAACAGTCGATTCAATTGTGTGACCTGCATTTAGAGTTGGCGTAATTTTAGCTCTAGCAGGATTTTCACTCAATCTTCGTGAAGCACCAGATTGTGATGCCACTATGAGTGTTCCGACGAATTCACAGAGATTCATTTTAATAGTGTATGTGTCCTATATTGGAAATATTTGACGGTGAGATATAGACACACTGTGCATTAAAATGAGACGTAACCCGGGGCAGGAGGTTAATGATTTCAATACCAACATACTCCGAATGAGTAGTCGATAGATTATGTGCTACGTCCCATGATGAATTGAAACAAATTCCTGTTGAGAGGAATTTGAGTGGTTGGTGGTGGCGTGCAATTGCTTTACTAGGCCAATAAAGTCTAGTGAAACATTCAATGTATGAATGATCACCTATTTGTATGTTTGCCCGGTTTGTTGATGGTTTGGATGCACTCAAAGGTGTGTTTTCTTAAATTTATCATGTTTTCACATCACCTTGCACTCACCTACTTCTAAACCCTAGACATATACCCTCACATTTACCAGTTGGCAGAAATATTTCCCTGGATAGGTTAGGTCGGATCTGACAAACCATGGGAAGGTATTGTCTTTATGAAAAGATTTTTCGTTCGTTTATTCATGTTGGGTATTTTTGTTTTGATTTTTCTAAATTTTCTCCCCCTAGAAATAGTAATTCTCCCCCTAGAATTAGTATTTCTCCCCCTTGACAAATCAAAAGTATGAAAAAGTTTTGAGATATGAAGACGTACCTTAAACATCGTCGGAGGGTTGGAAGAGAGTTTTTGCATTGAAGGATGATTGAGCTTCGTGCTTTTCTTTTGATGAGCGGGTTCTGAATCTGATGTGATCAGAAGCCATTTTCCGTTGATGACCGGGTTTCAAGCTGAAGAACTTGAAAGCCATTTCTTTGAAGCTCGGGTCATACACTGAAGTGTGTATAAACCATATACGTTGAAATGCGAGTTATACACTGAATTGTGTATAAGTCATTTTTCCTGCAAAGCAAATCATACAACTTTTGGTACCCATATTTGTTTAGGTCCGATGGTGTTAGTGTTAGAATGAAACCATCGATAAGTTGTATCGATTTGATGTAAAGATTTGGAATTCCAAGAAAAGTTGAAACTCGATGTTTCACTTTCAAATAATTTCCGGGGAATTATTTGAGATTTTGGAGTTTTCGGAATCCATTTTTCTTTTAAACTTGTGGCTGTTTTAAAAACAACAGCAGGATTTGTTGTGGGCACTGATTTAAAAATTATTTTAGGTGCCAATGAAAGTATATCATTTCTTGTATACCTCAAAATGTTTGTTTTAAAATTGAATTATTTTTAATTTATATAATATTTCAAAACATTTTTGGATTTAAAAGTACAAGGTTCCGAAGATTGTGGTTTCACAAACAACTTACTCTTTTGAAGAGAATAAGTTGTGAATTATGAGACCTTTTTAGTAAAAGATTTTGAAGATTCACCGGTGTAAATCTTAATCGGAACTTGTAACGCACGTTTTCCTTTGTCAATGATTTTAGATTTAAAACTTTCTTCTAGCTTGATTTTCAAACCTTCGTTTTTAGTTTGAGACAAAGAAACATCTGTTTCAAGAGATGTAATTTTATCTAGCAATTTTGTTTTATCAATATTAAAAATATTGATTTGTTTTTGTAAATCTGATCTAAAATTACATTCAAGATGTTTAATTTTATCATTCAAAACCTGATTTTCCGCACAAACAGAATCATATTTTTTGATGTTCAAACTATTCAACTGGTTGGAGTCATGAAGTTGTTTTGTTAGTTCAACAATCTGAATTTTAAAGTTCTCAGAATTTATTTCAAAAGTTGTAATTTTTTATTTCAAATTTGCATTTTCAGATTCAAGTGCTTGAACTTTATCAGTTAAAATAACAAATTTGCAATTGATTTTCTGACTTTTCTCCAATTTTTCTTTGAACTCATTACTTAATCGCAAATTCTTAACTTTATCATGAAATGATTTCTCAAATAAAATATAATTCTGCGTACTAGTAATTTCCCACATCGCAGTTGATTTTTTTAATTCAGAAATTACCTTATGAAGTGATTTAATTAAATTTTCATCCATTTTAGCTCTTTTGTTTTCAAAATGAAAATTTTTTAAATGAAATGATAGTGTTTAAATTCAATGAAGTCAAATTAACACCTACTAACTAATTTTCAAATCAAATTATACTTTCGTGACAGATTGTATTTGTAGAGAACTTAAACAATTAAAAGTGTCACCAAATATATGCTTTTATAAATATATGATATTTTTAGATCAAAAGGTTTAAAATCATTGGGGAATAAAATAAATATAAAAATTGTGACCAATTAATTTCTATTTAAAATCTTGAAGTAAACAAAAATGAGATCTATAAGCCGATCTTGTGTGACCGTTAATCTTGATCAATGCTTGTGAAGATTTTCTTGACACAATTAATTACCATAATAACTTGAAATTAATTCCTACTGAATTTGTTTTTTTGGAAACAGAAAATATTATTAATATAAAAAACTTAGCAAGGAGCTAAGACGAAAACAAAACAAAGTTATGACAAAGACGAAAAAGGAGAGACACTCCAATCAACCTTATTACAATCAATTTTCCCCCTATGTTTCAACCACGTAAAAGACATAGAAATGACATCTCCTACTATCACCGTGTAGTTCTTGTTAACACCATTGAATATCGCATCATTTCTTGCTTTCCAAACACACCAAATGAAGCATTGGATTATCATTGATATCATCTTCTTCTTCTTAGGACAATTCCCCCACACCGAGCCGTATTCTATAAGATCCACCACTGAATTAAAAAAGGGAAGCATAATTCCACACCAATGGAAGATCCATGTTTATATATCAACCACGAATGGGCAGTGAATGAATAGGTGGTCCACATCTTCATCGCCATTGTTGCACAACTTGCAAGTGGTGGAAGCGACAACAAGACCTCTTTTTTCCAAACATTTTGTTACCGGAATACGCCCAAGACCAACCCGCCATACAAAACACTTCACTTTTGGTAGAACTATTGAAACCCACGGCATATTGATATAGCTCGTGGTTGTTAGTTTTAAATCAATCCACCGCCTAATGTGGTGCACGGCGAATGAGCCATCATGAGATACTTTGCAAATAATACTATCTTGTTCATTATTGAGTCGCACCCCACAGATCGTTTGCACTAAGGAGCATAATTCGTTAACTAGGACTTGATTGTTAATCCCGCACTTCCACTCCCATGTGAAACCCGAACCAGAAATGCGATCCGCCACACAACACGATTTTGATTTCTCCAAAACATATAAGTTTGGAAACATGTTTTGAAAATTATCGTCACCGATCCAATTATCCTTCCAAAACAAAAATTTACCACCTGATCCTAGACGTAGGGAAAATGCATCAAAAAAGTTATGCCCGAGACTTGAGAGTTCCGATGAGACCTTCTCTATATTACACCATACACTACATGATGTATTACAAGCCATGTTATGAATTGGTTTGTACTTTAATTTATGGATTGCCATGATGACCTCTCTCCAAATACTTTGTTTCTCGTCTCTTAACCGCCACCACCATTTTGATAGGAGTGCGAGGTTTTGGGCTCTTAAGGACCCGACACCTAGGCCTCCTTGTTTTTTTGATGCAAGAATTGTGGTCCATGCAACCCAACATATCTTTTTTGAATCTTCATTGCCGCCCCATAAAAATCTTCTACGAATTTGTTCAAGGTTATTGATAACACAAAGCGGTGCTTTAAATAATGAAAAGTAATAAAGTGGCAAGCTACTTAAAACCGATTTAACTAAAGTAAGCCGGCCACCAAACGATAGATTTTTAGCTTTCCATCCGGACAATTTAGATTGAAACCGATTGATAAGTGGCACCCAATTCTTTTTTAAATTCATATTAGCACCAACCGGAACACCAAGGTAGGTAAATGGAAGTACACCCGATACACATCTAAGAATGCTGGACCAATTGTTAATTTGTGTCGAGGATACACCAATTCCATAAACATTCGATTTATGAAAATTGACTTTTAATCCGGAAGATGCATGAAAGCATCTCAAGATTCTAGCAAGGTTGGTCAAATTTTCACTCGATCCATCACCAACAAAAATTGCATCATCCGCATAGAATAAATGTGAAATAGTAGGCCCATGTGGACCAACTTTATTACCTTGGAATAAATTTTTTCCACAAGCCGCTTTCATTGCGACATTTAGACCTTCCATAGCAAGCAAAAATAAGAAAGGGGAAAGTGGATCGCCTTGTCTTACCCCTTTGGTGACTTGGAATTCCATTGTTGGAGACCCATTAATTAGAACCGATGCGTATGATGATGCTAAACACCCACGAATCCAACTTCTCCATTTTGTACCAAAATTCATTTGTTCCATTACCGAGTCCAAATAACCCCAATTAACGGAGTCAAAAGCCTTATCAAAATCAACTTTGAACAAGAACATTTTTTGTTTCGTGCGTTTTGCCCAAGAACAAAGCTCATTTATTACGAGTGGACCTTAAAGAATGTTCCTACTGAATTTGAAATTCTTAATTCACAATTATTAAAACATTGAAATTAATTCAAAGAAGTAATTAATTCTCCATCTCCCATCAACTAATTAATTTCTACTTTCAACCTTCAAACAACTAATTCTTTGTATCGGTTTGTGCACTTGATTACCAATAGCTTATGATAGTGTGTCTAATGAGAATGATATGAATAATTTGAACTGAATTTGATTTGTATGTAATTGCATTAGTTGGACCAATTGAGAACGGCCGGAAAAGAAGTAAAAGATAAGTTTGGAGGAGTTGCTGGAATAAAAAGAAATTCGATCTTTTGGTGAAGATGGAAGATGGTGTTTGATCGGAGATGAATATTTATCAGCGGTGGTCGGCAGTGTCTACGACGGAATTGAGCGCTATTGTTCTCAGAGAAAAGAGTTAGCGGGTGTGTCGACAAGATCAGAAGGACCGAAATTTAGATGGTACGCAGGTGCGGTGCAGCGGTGGTGGTTCGGTGATGGTGTTGAAGAGTGAATCGATGAAAATCAGACGGAGGCGATGACGATGATGGCGTCGAAAAGAGGCAGAGGTAGTTTTCCGCCGGAGAAGATGATCGTTATGTCGATCGATCGGAGATTCTATGTGTCACCGAGAATTTGAGTATCAGAAAAGAGAGAGCAGCTAGGGACCGAGTGGTTTCTCTGGTGTCGGTTGCCCACCGAGCTCGCCGGAAAAATTATAAGCTTCGTCGGAGAAGAAAGGTAGTTGCTGGAGACCATAGATGTTGCAGAGACAATTCTGAGGAGGCGACGGTGATGAGATGAAGCAGCTGCTGGAGATGGCTCCGGTGATGATGGTTAACAGGGATGACGGAGAAGATGATGTTGACAGGGATCGGAAGGTAACTGATTTGTTGGTAGCTTACTCTCGCCGGTAAGGTTAAAGTTGAAGAAGATGATTGTTCGGTGGTGTTGTTGTGGTGGTTTCGAAGAGAGAGAAAGAGAGTCAAGTTGTTTATGAGAGAGGAAATGACATTGAATTATTGTATGGGTGTGAGTCTCGATAAAGTTCTTTAATTTAGATGGTACTTTTCTTTCAAAACGACGTCGTACAGTACATGCGGACTGAGGAGAGAGAGAGCTTTTGAAAGCCTTTTTCTTTTTACTTTTCAAAACGACGTCATACAAGATGTTTTCGGGCCGGGAACTTTGGGTTTTCGGGCCGAACTCTTTTATATTTTCGGGCCGAACTCAGACCTCGATTTTTCAAAAATTCACAAAAATCATCATAACTTGTTCATTTGTTAACCAAATCGAGTGATTCTTTTTGCAAAACGTTCGATTTTCAATTACCTACAATCCTATTCAAACACTTTTTCGAAAACAATTTCTGATTTTCTCGATTTTAGCTTTAAATCTCCGAAAATATGGTGTTGTTCATTTTTTTACTTTAAAACAGAAATTAAACTTCGTTTTTGATGATTTTCAAGTGAAATTTGTTACTGATTTGCTCGAAATCAGTAATTGAACAAAGCTATAATACCAAAAACATGAAACATACCTTTGATTTTGAATTTGATACCACTTTTGAGCACTTTTTCACCAAAATCTTCGGTTGTTTGAAAGTTTTCTTTTGAGATTTTGATGGAAGCTTTGGATTTGACAATGTTTGTTTAGAAACTTCCCGATACACGAGGGAACGACGAGATGAAGATTTTTCGGATGTTGGTTTTAATGGACGTGTAACGGTAGATTTTTCTGATCGAGAGTTTATTGATTTGCAAGGATCTGGACAGCAAGTTGTGCAAGACTGAATGATTTCACGACTTTTACCAAGAACATCATGTCTTTTACCACAAGGAGTATCTATTTTAATAAAATATCGTTCATCGTACTGACATATTAGTTTATCGGTCTTTTTATCAAAGTAAATCTTTTTGCCATTTTTAGCAGTTTTAATAATTAAATTTACGTCATTAACATTGTGATTAACTAGACGATAAATTGCAGAATCATAAACAATGCCATAAGCTTCTTTCGGAGAAATAAATTGTCTAGAGTCATTACATTTATTTTGTACAGACAAAGATGAAACTACAGACATAGGTGGACTAGACTTCTTAAGTAGACTAGGCTTCTTAAGCATACTGGATCCAGTCTGAATAGACTTCTTTGACTGCGTGGCTCTTTTGACTTCAGGTTGCTTCATGGACTTCTTCCCTTCAGACTCTAATCTTCGATCTGCAAGATTCAGAATAGGTGGATGAGAGCTTCTCTTCAAGATGGTTGGAACTGGGTTTGTCGGTGCTGGCCCTAATAAAGTGGCTTTAGAATTTTGGGAAACAGTATTGTTCGTTTTAGTTTTTAATTCTAAAATGGTGTCCTCTAAATTATGTATTTTGTTTTGAAGTTTTTCTTTTTCTTTATCAAAGGCCTTGTGAGTTTCATCAATTTCAGTTTCTAATTGGACAATTTTCTTTTCTAAAACTAATGGAGGAACATATAGCTTTGGCTCTTTGATTTGTTTTAAAATTTGGTTTTCAGGAATGGAGAATTCAGTAGGTATAATGATTGGAAAGTATTCATTGTGTTCAATTTTTGCTTTCTTCTTTTCGTATGTTGAGTTTAGGGCATCATAATTGAAGCTAATTTGAGCATATTCTTCCTTTTCCCGGTTGAACTTTTCAACTTCTGCTTCTTCATCTGGCATATGAAGGAAGCTTTGCCGATTTCCCAAGTTCATGTAATCGTAGTTATATAAGGTTGGAAGAACATATGCAGCTTTTTCTAGAGGGCGGATGTTTTCTGCTCCAAGACCCACTTTTGACTTGTACGATCTGAACTCTTTTGGTTGGTTTAATTTTATTGTTTGTTCAGTATGACCAGCTTTCACAATCGTCTGTTCCAGTTTTAAGATGTGTTCTTCAGCATTTTCTTTTCTGACAGTAAGACTGTGTATGGTTGCTGATTGTTCATCGATTTCATTTTTAAAGTTGTTAGTTATGTTTGTGATTTGTTCATTTAGTTTTTGAATTTCGTTGTCAGCCGTCTTCAACTTATCTTGATAGTTTTTTATCTTGATGTCTGCGGACTTCATCCATTTTTACTCTCGACTTAGTTGATTCGCCAAATCATTTATCAGCTGCTTGGAGTCGTCTTTATTACTTGACACCGTCTTCATGTTTTTCAGGTTCGAAATTTCAATATTTTTTGTAATAATAATGTGATTTAGACGATTGACCTCACTGGTGTGAGCAGCATGAAACGAAGACAACTGTTGTTGTAACTCTTGTGTTTTTTGATTTGAAAGGTTATTTTGATTGACTTGAGGAACAAGAGTTTCAAGTTGACGACGAAAGGTTAAATTTTCTGCCTTTAATTTTGAGATTTGTGTATTTGATTCATTGGTTGAATTAACTTGTGTTTGTAGACTATTTTGTAATTCAGAAATTTGAAATTTATAAGCAGATTTTGACGTAGACAACTGATTTTGTAATTCCTTATTTACTTGAGTTATTTGAAGAGAACATTGACTTAAGTCACTTAAATCATTTAAAAGTTGTTCCTTTTCGGATTCTAAAGAAGTGATTTGTTTTGTCAGTTGTGATTTCTCATCAATTTTAAGAAAACGTTTTTCATTAAACAAGGAATTCTCTGATTTATCAGTGTCTGTGTCAGGTAATAAAAAGTCAAAAGAAGAAGAGTTTACCTCAGTTTCATCATTCTCAGGTATGCCTAGCTCTGCTCTTAGTTCATTTGATCTCGCCATAAGAGCCAGGCTGGCAGTGCATTCCTCTTCCTCTTGATCATCTGAGTCTTCTAACCACTGTAGGTCCTCAGCCAGTAGGACCTTGCCATTTTCAACTTGCTTAGCCATGAGCATTTTCCTTTTGAAGTATTAAGAGTCTTTCACCTTAGGCTTCTTGCATTCTTTAGCAAAGTGCCCCGTCATACCACAATTGTAACATTTCTTAGGTGGCTCAGTAGATGAAGATGAGGATTTGTTGTTCGGGGTTTGAGAAGAGGAGTTGAATTTGAAGTTTGAGGATGATCTGAGGTTGTTGTTGGTTGGCTTGTTATAGTACTTGCTATTATAACTTGAAATGAGAGCCAAGGCTCGACGAACTGAATCGATTTCATCTTTCGTCCCCGCAGGGATCAGAGTTTCTGGTTCTTCATTTACCACTTCTTTTGATTTTGATGCAACCATTGTTTCATTGATACCTTTGTTGAGAGCAAGGTTTTGTTTGGCCAACATTGCAAGAGTGTCAGCAGTATCTTGCCTAGTTTTGGCGATTCCTCTCACCATGGGTTCATTTTGATGTAGGTACTCATATAATTCATGAATATCTATGGAGCTTAAGTCCTTGTGCTGCATCGCACTGTTGCCAAACATCTCCCACTCCGGTAGTAGGGATTGGATAAATTTGATGTTAATTTCAAGTTTCTCTTTGGTGAGTTTGTTCTTTCTGAGATCATTGAGCATGTTGCAGAATCTGAGGTAGGTTTGCTCCAATTCTTCTCCCGGGGTAGCTTTAAATTGACCGTAGGTGTTTAGGGTGGATACCATCTTAGCTTTATTACCCAGGTCAGTACCCTCCATTTGCTTTTGGATCTCATCCCAGAGCTCTTTTCCCGTGCTGAAACTATCAAGGCTGCTGTAAATTTCATTTGTGATGCCTTGTAGCATATAGGAGTGTGCGTACACATCAGCCCTAGACCTATCCTTCTGCTCTTGGGTGTATTCCGACGGGGGAATTTCGATTACACCACCAGGTAATGCTGGTTCGGAGTTTGGGGCTGGTGCCAATGCATGATAGAACTTAGCGGGTCCGGTTGTAAAGGAGTCAAGGATATCTGGACCGGAATGTTGGCTCAGGATGAAATGGAGAAATCGTTTCTTCCATTGACCGTATTCTCCTCGGTAGAGAACAGGTGGTTTTGTGTCTGATCCAATGGACAAGGCGTCCTTGGAAGTCATTTCTTAGTGGTAAGAAAAACGACTAAACAAAAATTAAGTGTGTGTGAAAAGAGTTCGGGCCGAAGACTTGTAAGAGTTCGGGCCGAAGATTAGCTAGTGTTCGGGTCGAAGATTGAGCAGAAGTTCGGGCCGAAGATTGAGCAGAAGTTCGAGCCGAGGATTTGGGTTAAGTTCGTGCCGAAGATTTGGGATTGTTCGGGCCGAGGATTTGGGTTAAGTTCGGGCCGAAGATTGGGGTAGTTCGGGCCGAAGATTGGGGTAGTTCGGGCCGAAGATTGGGGTTAAGTTCGGGCCGAAGATTTGGGTTAAGTTCGGGCCGAACTTGTTACTGTTCTCGGGCCGAGAACAGTTGCGTCGTTCTTGAGCAGAACAGCTCCGAACAGCAATGAAATACCACTAATTTGATCCTATAACGCTCGTTTCTTAACCAAATTCTTTGATTCTTTTTGCAAAATGACCCAAAGCCTTTTTCCTTCAATCCATTACTACAATATTAACCAAAATCAACCTAGATCTAATGGAAAATTTGAATTTTGAAGGTTTTTTGAAGCTTTAATGGTTTTTACTAAAAATCCAAATTCTTCATCAGAATGGATTGGATTCGATCCTAATTCGATTCTAAGCTTAATATATTAACAAAATGAAGCTATTCAATCCATAAGAACAAGAATTAGTACCTCAAATCCTTTTTTTGATTTTAGACCCATTTTTCTTCAAAAACCTTGAAAAACCCTTTTGATCTTCTGATTTGAGCAGCAAGCAATGGAAATAAATCGTTTTCAGAATGAAATTAAGCTCTGATACCAATTGTAGGTTGAGATTCAATGATTAAACTATAGATTAAGCAAGAACAATTGATAATATGGAAGATTAAGATGGATAGATAACTTGAACACTTTGCTATGGATAGGAAGGTTACAATTTAGGGCAAAGGTTAGAGGCTATTAGGTTACTACGTACTTAGTATATATACGTAGCCTAAGTTTCAACTAAATACAAAATGCCTCGTAGACTATTGGTTACAATAAATGTGACCCAACAGATGTTGATGATACTAAGTGATCTGACAGTGAAGATACTTACCAAAATGTACATCAAACACACAAAGCTTAAGTATTACATTTTATGTGCGGAAGCAATGTATTACATTTTCGGATTAAGATGTTGACGATGCTAAGTGATCCGACACTAAAGATAAGGACCAAAATGTACATCAAACATCTTACTACTCAATATGAACATGCAAAGCTTAAGTATTACATTTTCTGTGTGGAAGCAGTGTGTAGTCAACAGTTCAGATTGTCGTAGCAGGTTCAATGTTTGTTTGACAAATGCCATACTGAATCTTGAAGACAATCAAAGACTGAAGGATCATTCCTTGTGAAGATATATGAAGTTGTCAAGACTCTAGACTACGGAAGATAAAGAATGATAATAAATTATAATAAGGCACTGAAAGTGAACTGTCACTGGAGATGAAATCTTATGCAAACTTTATAGAGATCTCAATAACACACAATAAAAAATATAACATAAAAGAATTATGTTAAAGCATGAAAAATGTATGCAATCTTAAAATCATTGAAATTCTTTCATGTAAACTAATCACTATGCAGAATAACCATGTTAAAAACAAGCCTACAAATAAAAGACTTGACGCGAATGTTATTTGTACTCGATCGTCACAAATATATCCATTATCCTCGGTAGAGTCTTTTGTAAAAGTAGGAGTGTTTGAAAAGGTTTGGTAGAAATAGAAGTATTTTGACTTATTTTATAGATATAGGGGTGTTTGAAAAAACATATTTTTAAATATTTACATAATAACCCCTTTATGTTTCATATATTATACTTTTAACTTATATCTATAATTTAATTATAAATTTAACCCATTACAAATTTAATATATCATTTTTAACTAGTTTATAACATGTGATAAAATATGGTTAAATTGTAGAATTTTTCATTATATTTTCATAATTTTTACTTCTTTAAAATTACAAATATATAATAAATTGGAAATGACTTTATTCGCTAGGTTACCAGAAAGCCATTGGATACAATCCGGGTTCCATTACTAATATATAATAAATTGTAACAACAACAATAACAATATTTAATCTTGACAAATTAAGTTGCGAATAATATGAATGTTAGTATTTACATTTCTTGTAAAATGTTAGTATTATAATTAGTTGCATGAACACACCTAGAGCTCAAATATACTTTTATTTTCCACATAATAAATATACATAAAACAATACAATGCCATAATTGATATACAATAAATACAATAAACAAAACCATATTTTCTCATTATTCAAACAAATCAAAATGTTAAACTGAAAAGAAAACCACAAAATATCGATCATCGCCTTTGAAAGTTCAACGCCTTGATACCATATACAAAAACCGCGAAGAAAAGGAGTACCCAACCAACATGAGCTAAAGCAACATATCCAAGAAAGTCGTGTTCATATCCGAGAAATTCCTTCAAATAAACCCGAACCTCCATATTCCCGTGTTTGGGCACATGAACAAGTGTCAATTTGTCGCCTAATTGAGATGTTATCAGCCCGTAAATTGTCCATGCTACGGGTGAACCCCAATAGTACCATCTCCACCAGATTGGAATTTGCTGTGTACGTTAATCAAATGTTAAAAATCGAATTTACGAGAGAACTTTATTCACATTTGGACACTTTTGAGACTGTGATGTAGACCCAAATATGGATGAACATATTTTTTTATTCTTGGAGCCCGAGACTGCGTGAATAAAGAGGTTGCACTGAAATAAACATAATTTTTGCTTCGGGTATCCATTTCAAGCGTTTGACGAGTCAAAAGTTCTGTATCGACGAGGGTTACGTACTGGTAAATACTTGTATGCGGTTTACGGAACGTTCGGGCCCAAAAACGTTGTTTATCGGGAGTTATTTGCATTTTTAGTTTTTTAATTTAATTTTTGGACTTTAATATTTTAGGCACAATTTTTGGCCCATTTGTGTTTTCCCGTTCGAAAATCTAGGGCTTACTCTGAGTTTTATAAAAATTGAATTTTTCTCTCTCACAATTTGTGTTATAATTTTGAAGACCAAATTCCCGGGTTTTTTTTAATCAACATGATCTTTGATTTAGATTGACCCGAGTCTAGTTCTTAAGTCTACATCAGACTGTTCATTACTTTTAATTGACACTTTTTTGTGTCACTAAATAACAACTTTCTAAACCTAAACAAAGTCACATAACTCAAATGAAATCTATTGCAAAAGAAAGAAAAAAAAAAAAAAAAACTTACCCCTCTTGGGATGAGGAAACCGGAAAACAAGTTCCAAAAACTGAGGAAAAACGACATGACGATTGCAGCGATCTGGTAACTCGGGGTAAGAGCCACGAGCATCATCCCGTACAACGTGAAATAAACGAAACACATGAAAACGTAATAATAAAACCATAAAAACTTCCCCAACTGCCATTCGAAACCGATCATGTAATAAAGCAACAGACTGTAGAGAAAAGTTTGAATCCCAACATATATTGTCTCCATTAAAGCCTGAGCAAAAGCGTAGGGTAATGCTGAATACATTCCAGCTGCTTTTTCACGATAGAAAACTGTTCGTTCAATTGCGACGACTGATTGGACGGCTGATGTGTTTGTTCCTCCTAGGAATAAAACGGCTGCATACATGGCTCCCATCAAATTGGACAGGTCTTGTTGTTTTGTCCTGTGTTAAGAAATGTTATCTTTTGTTATACGATGTTGAAGTGAAGAATATAGCCTAGGTTGACTGATATGGTCAAAGTCAAACATACTGGATTTTTAGTGCAAAATTCATTTAGTTCGTGTGAGTTTTATCGACAAATTTGTTTTTATTTGGTAGATATTAAAGCTTCGTTTTATTTTCAGTAACTTTTATGGATTTAGAAGGTGAAACGAGGTTAGTTTGACTTCAAATATAGTAAAACTCCGTTTAGTTTACCCTTTTAAGGTCAATTTTTAGTGCAACAATTTTCTTGCAAAAATGATGGAAAAAGGTTATTTTGGCAAAAACTGTTTCTCAAATAGTACGATTTTTGTAAAAAAATTAAATTTTTACTTTAAATTTAAATGGATTTAGATTCTTTAAAGTTGAGATAAACATATTTTCTCACATAAAATACAATAGTGCCTACAAAGGTATCAATATTGCTTAATATAAATGGCCTACTATTTTTTATGTGAGAGAACATGTTTATTTATGTATATCTTAACTTGAGAGGATCTTAATAATCCACTTACAAATATGCTAAAACTCGGTCTACTTTGACTTTTGAAGGTCAACATTGTGATTTGTCAGTGCAAAGTTCGTGTCATTTTGTGGAAAAGTTTCAAGCAGAAGTCTAAATATTGGTAGAAGTTGCTTCATACTTGAAAGTTTTTTCAAATATAGTGGATAAAACTCGAGTTATGGTGGGTTTTGAATGGTCAAACCTAAGTTAATCTGACTAAAACTATCTTACGTTTGGGTTCCTTTGTCCCAGAAGATGATCCCGAATATAAGCCCGATAACCGTGGTCATAAAAAAGCGAACAACATTGTACTGAGGGTTTCGCCAGTAAGACCAATGTTGTTTCCAGAAACACGCTTTAAACTGCTCGAAAAACGGTTGTGAATATTGTGTAGCAAAGTGGAGATCCTGAGAATCTGGTGGTGGTGTGCTCAATTCTTTAATCAATTTCTCATTCCTCCTAATAATCACCCATGAAAAAAACAGTATAAATTGCTAAACAAGAGCAAACGCACACTATAAGCAGAGTATTATTATTGACTCAGATATTACCGTCACTATAAAAAGTATCGATCAGTATATATGATTTTAGTGACACTTTAATAAGTATGGCTAAATGGTTATGTTTTTGTGACTTATATTTGACACAATTTTTCTTATAGTGACACTGTTAGTGATGATTTTCTTTAATGACAATTTTCTTGTGGCATTAGTAAAAACAAAAATCTTTAAGGTCTTTACTAACTTGTAGAGATCAGAATTAGTGAAAATGTCTGCAAAATCGACTCCTAATTGAGCTTCAACAGCTGTGGAGCTAACGTCTAGCATCCATGTTGCCGGATTATATCCTTCTTTGATCTTGGAAACACCATCAATTGACTGCAAAAGAGTTGGAAATTAAGTAGGATCATATTTATTTTTAACGTCGAAATGGAAAAAGAAACGATAGTTTATTAAATTCTGACCTCAAAGTACTCGACAAGAAGGTGCGAGTATCGGCCGAGAGGTCCTGCATATATGACCTGCCCTCCTCTTTTCATCAAGAAAAGCTGCAAAAAGAGAATATATTATATCGAAGAATTGAAAAAGATACAAGAAAGTGTCATTTATGACACAAGTATTAGTGACCGATATGAAAAGGGTCATTATATCTGAGTTTTTGTTGGCACTTTTGCAAATAAGAAGTAACAATAAATCTTATTATCTACACTGACTAATTAGAAGTGTCCCTAAACCGTATTGTTATTCACTTTTATTAATACTTACAAAAATAATAGGTCAAAATCTATTTTTGCTATATGAGTATAGAATTTTCGGGCGACACTTGTAGTGTATGAATCATACCTCATCAAAAGCTTCAAAAATGTCTATACTCGGTTGATGAATGGTGCATACAACAGTTCGACCGGTGTCAACCGTGTTCCTGACCGCTCTCATAACAATAGCAGCTGCTCGAGCATCTAGACCGGAAGTTGGCTCATCCATGAATATGATAGAAGGATTAGCGACGAGTTCTACGGCTATAGTGACCCTTTTCCTTTGCTCGGTTGATAGACCGTCAACACCCGGAAGTCCTACGAGGGCGTTTCTTATTGGACCTAACTCCACCAGTTCCATCACTTCCTCAACAAACATCTGAGTTTGCAACAAACCATCAATAATCAGTAACTAGAGGTCTAGAGTAAATATGTGATTTTTTTTATCATACAAATGCGCAAAAAATAGTTAATATTGTGTCATGTAATTTATAACTATGTATAAATAGTTTCACTTTATGAGATTATGAAAAGAGTAAGAGTATATATATAAAATTTAAAAGCAATTATGTCATGTGTATAAATATCACTAACGAAAAGGTTAGTAGTGACCCACCAAAACATGTCACTATAAGTAAAAAAACTGGTTCAAATGTTTTACGTGTAAATAAAGCCCTACATACTACAGTAACAAAAAGAAAATGCGTTCTACTTTTTTTTTTTTACATCTCTACTTTTACTTACATTTTTGGTTAAAAAAAACTTGTAACAATCATATAGTGACATTTTTTTTATCTTGCACTAGTGTATGTCACTTTTCATTTAGCATTCATAAATACTCTCTCCGTCTCGATATTATTATACATCAGACAAAAATACACAGTTTAAGAAAAGTACATTAATTACACTACGTTATCAATCAAATTTTCTCTTGCCTACTTTTAAATATTTTTTGATTGATTGAAACTTAATTAGGAGTAGACAATTATTTTGAGACAAAAAAAAAATGTGACCAATAAAACTGGGACGTAACCGATCATAACGTTATTAAAATCTTTGTATATACCTTTCGGGTTTCTTCATCGACATCTGAAGATAATCGAAGCCATGCAGAATACAATAGAGACTCGTAAACGGTGACATGTGGAGAATGAATGTCGTTTTGTTCACAATAGCCACTAACCCGAGCAAACGTTTGTTGGTTCTTCGGGTACCCAGAAATGCTAATGCTTCCTTCAGTATATCCTCCCGTTTTCCTTCCGGCCAACACATCCATTAGTGTCGTTTTTCCGGCCCCACTTACCCCGACTAATGCTGTCAGAACTCCTGGCCTGAATGCGCCACTGACGTCCCGTAAAAGCTGCAGACAGTCCTCTTCTACGCCTTGGCTTTTCATTTCCTGATAAATGTAAGAATAATGAGACAGTGTTTGAATCATTGAATGTGTTCATGTTGTTTGAAGTTTGTAATAATCGTGTAATAAGATGTTTGGGTGGGTTGACAAATTCCGATTATCGAAGAAATTAATTTATAAAAGTGAGTCTTATTACATAGGAGAGTCTCTTAATTATTTTGTAGTATACAAACCAAATACTCCCTTAAATACTAATTTGTCATTGTAACTTTGTGATTAAACCAATTGGTTGTAAAAAAAGTAGCCAATGATCAATATATATACATTACAAATTCATTTGTTATCTAATATGAGACATTACTTAACAGTCATGTTATCTGAATTGTAATTATAATGCATCCCCAAATATGGAGAAATAGAACATTTTGTTCCTTGAAGCCCGGGATCGTGGAGGAAAAATGATGCACTGAAATGAGCATAATTTTTTTTCTCGATTCTCAATTTCAGAAGTTCGACCAACCAAATCGGGACCAAAATGCCGTTTTTTTGGAAGTTACTTGCATTTTACGTTTTTTATTTTATTTTTTTGACTTTGTTTTAGGATCAATTTTAGGCCCGTTTGCATTTTTTGGCATATTAAAAATCTTTGGCTTTATTTAAGTTTTCTCCCGAATTGTGTATTCTTGCAATGAACCGATTTTGAACAGTATTATTTGAAATGAGCTTGTTTTTGAATTAGATTATCCTATATGTTCTAAGAATCAAATCAGTTTTGTTGTTACTCTTTAGAAACTGATTATTTGACAAACAAATCTGTTTGGCCAAACACTAAAAACTGAAGTTGAAATATAATCAACTTCAAAAAAACAAAGCTTCAAACATGAAGTTTGACCCTTGAACGTAACAAGAATCGGCTACTTACAGCTGGCATATCGACATAGTAGTTCACATGATCGAATGCAAGTGACAACGGCTTGAACGGCAACACCATCCCCTTTTTGTTTATTCCATTAAGCTCGGATTCGGTTGCTATTTTCGCCAACTTTTTCTTTTTCTCATCGTTATCATCGATAATCGACTTAGAGTCCACCATGGCTGCCCATAATTTCAAGATTTAAAACGTTCAAAGTTAGATACACAAGTATATGTCTAAATTTAGAAACATATAAGTGTTAGAAAAACTCGACTTACGGGTGAGAAACGTGAGTGCTAACACAAAGCAAAGGTTGAAAACGAGAGAAAACCCGAAGAGTGCAAGAACACAAATCCAATACCAATGACCTTCGGTAAACATCCCTCTAGCTTTTAGAAGTTCTTTTCCGACTGTGGATTCTCGATACATTGTGTCGAAGCTTGGCTGTACAATATCATTAATTAGATAAAACACTTGAACACTTTAGTGACGTTTTTCAAGGTTACTAAATGTAGGGGTGTTCATTTGGACGGTTTGGTTTTATCCGAACCAAATAGGTGAAACCAAATAAAATCCGGTTTTCAAAAGTTCAAACCGAACCGTCCAAACTCATTCGAAAACCAAACCGATCCGAACCAAATCACAATTTGGTTGGTTTGATTTTATCCGTTTGGTTTTTCCTTAAAATTTTCAAAATATTCCGAAAGTATATAACATAAATAATATTAAGTTCATATGTAAAATTTCAAAATGATAAACTATTTTGTACATAAAAACAAATCTAATTCATAGTTTGTGACATTTACAATCATATATGCAAAAAATTAGACATCAACTTTATCAAAAAACTCCAAAAAGATTGATATATCACCAACTGATATAATATAAAATGAAACAAACATTAGTATATAAATCAATTTACTATAAGAAATGTAAAGAAAAGGGAAACCATAATTGCTTACAATGGAAACCAACAAGTGTTAATATATAAATCAATTTACTATATATATTACTATTCGGTTTTTTTGGACAATCGGGTTTTTCACAATGAAAACCAAATCCAATCCGAAATCCAAACTATTAATTTGGTTCAAGTCCAAACCGATCCAAAAAACCAAAAAACCAATCCAAATAGTCCGATCCAAAATGTCCAATTGGACAATCCGGTTATATCCGAATAGTGAACACCCCTAACTAAATGTGATGCAAACCCAAATGTGAAGGAATATGCCCTTTTGTTCCTTCCTAAAATCGTGTGAAGAAAGAGGATTGCACTTAAATGAGTTTTTGGGGAGCTGTTCTCATTTTTAGTTTTTTTAGTTAATATTTGGAGTTTGTTTTCAACCCAGTTTTCGGCCCTTTGTCTTTTTTGGCATATCGAAAATCTAAACCTTATTTAGGGTTTGTTCGAGACTCTAGAAAATTTAGTTGGTAATTTTATGAAAATTGAATTTCCTTCCAAAATTCGTGTTTTTGTGTTGAACAAGTTTTAAAGACAAATCCACGGTATTATTTGAATTAACATGATTTTTGTATTAGATTGTACCAAATATTTTTAAAATCAAGGCTACAGAAAATGACAGTTCTCTTATAGTGTTCATTGCTATTTATAACTTACCGCACTCCACCTTTTATCAAGAAACTCAACAAGCACAATAGCATTTTGTCCGTAAGACATGGGAGAAAGGTAATACGCCCATTTCATCCATGGTTGGAGGTCATCTAGCAAAAACAAATAGTACATAAATATAGAACCAAAACACACTACTACAATTAATGTTTTCTTTAACACAAAAATTTGTAACAACCTTTTAATTCGTGACAAAAAGTAGGTCACGAATATATAAAAGATGCGTACCTTTTGCAATAATAAATCCACCGAGAACAAAAACCAACAATAATGTAAACGTGCCAAGAGTGTTGGCTACAACTTGTGTTCTTCCTAGTGCAGCAATGAAACGAAATAGACCTAAAGCCATTTGATGTATACCCAAATATGCCAATAGTTGCCGGAAAAAACTGAAACATAAATCGATAAAAGCTTAAGGTTGACTTTATAGGTCAAACAGGACGATTTTCAACTTCAGAATTCATAACTATCACGTCAACCCTCATAGTAATTTTTTAAATCCAACCTATTATTTAATATATAAGTCGAAATTTAAAATATTTGTGGTTAAATACTAACAAAATTTGTAAACCTTGAAATCTTGAAGTAATTGGATTGACCCAAAAGAAAGTCAAATTAAAAGTTAAAATAAACATACCTACTAGCGGAAGGAGCAAACCCAACAGTGTAATAAGTAAGCACAATCCAAATTCCAGATTCTAGAAGCGAAAGTGGAAGTCTTAGAAGCCAAATTGGTAGAGCAAAAGCCCAAGCAGGATAAAACAATGAATCCCGTTGTTTATAAAAAACCGGTAACCGAAAAATAGTCAACGCAAGTTCCGCCATCCCGTTAAACATAACGTTAATTAGACTAAAAAACAACGCCCCATAATACTTCCCACCGTCGTCTAAATCGCCGTATTTCATCGTTGTTCTAAAGAAAACGGTGAAAGTAAATAAAGCCATGATTGTGATTTGTGTGGTTTTGAAAATGTACACAAAAGAATTTCTCTTCATTAGAAGCCATTCTCTAGATAAACATGCTTTAAAGAGTTCTTTGTTCGATATACCATATTTGTTAGTCACTAAAGCAGCCGGATGTGCTCTAGATTTGTCATACGGGACTTGAAGAATGCCCGCGATCCGTTTACCCGCGTGAAAGTTTTGAAAAAAGTGAACAAAATCGTCTACGGATACGTATCGGTAAGCTACACTTTTGTTGAACCAATATTGTTCTTGGTCTTTTCTTGATGTGACTTCTTGTAGGAAATCCGCGACCCCTTTTCTTTCGGGACATTTGAAACCGACATGTTCAAAGAATTCTAGAACGTTATTTCTCGGGCCTTGGTAGACGATTTGGCCTTCGGAAAGAAGGATTATTTCGTCGAAGAGTTCAAAAGTTTCGGGGGCGGGTTGAAGAAGCGAAATTATCATGGTGATGTCCATAATGTGAACCATTTGCCTCATGTATTTTACGATTTGGAATGTTGTTGAACTATCGAGACCGGTTGAGATCTCGTCCATGAGAAAAACCTTAGCGGGTCCCACAAGCATTTCTCCGGTTGTAACACGTTTTTTCTGCCCGCCGGATATTCCACGTCGCATTTCATCTCCCACCATTGTGTCTGCGCAGATATCTAGCCCGAGCAACTATGGTAACATATATAGCACTCGTGGTTAGTAGCTAGCAACTATATTTACATGATTGCAGAGTTGTAATCTATAATACAGGGTTGTAGCTTTTTATCCTGCAACCTTGTATTTTTGCAATTTATGAAATAGGACGGGAGAAAACATACCCTGAGAACATACTCGGTAACCAAACTAGATTCTTGCCCGGAAATTGCTATGGCTTTCATGAAAGCATCAAGTTCAGCATCGGGTTTTATCCCCTCGGTTTTTTCTCGTCTAGATAATTCCGCCAACATTTCGTATCTTGTCCCGACACCCAAGCACCGTCCCGAGAAATCCATGGTCTCTCTCACGGTCATTTCTCCATGGTGTAGATCGTGTTGGCTAATATAAGCACAAGTCCTTTGAGGAACGAATTCGTTCATTTCATGACCACAATACGACACTTTTCCCGTTACCTATCGATTAATTAGTAAAAGATTACAACAATTAGTTGCTATGTAACACTACTAAAACTTTAATGTCTAGAATAAATATTAATCTGTTACCCTTAAATCCTTTTCGAGCTTTCCCGCTAGTCCTTTTAGCAATGTGGTCTTTCCCGACCCCGGAGGTCCTAGAAGTAGTGTCATTCTAAAAAAATCCCGATTTAATTTGTCAGTAAATAGAAAGCAGAACAATCGAAAATGAAGCTAGAATTGTTAAAAAAAATCCCGATTTAAAACGAAAACTTTCTTGTAGTGAAATATTTATGTTAGTTGCTTACCTAGATGGTGTCACGATCCCAGATACGTCATGAAGGATCTTAACAACTCGTTTCTTCGACGGGAAAAGCCTCAAGAAACCAAGAACATTCTAAAAACACGATAAAAATGGTAAGATAAAGAAGTGAAGTCTAATTTGTACCATTTTTTTGAAAATTTCTTATGAAATGTGTTTTGGATCAACCCGACATGACCCTTGACCCGTTACCCAATTAACCCGCGAGTTGGAACTTTTTAAAAACTTCACAAACTTGCCTCAACTGAATTGATAGAGGAATTGAACAAAGTTGGAAGTGCTCGACTTCCAACAAACACATCCCCTTCGATCGACAAATTCTCGTATCGAATTTCAATCCTCGGGATATCAATCCCGACCCTATCAACACGATCTCTAAGCCGTTCAAGAAGCCGTTCATTGTCATTATCAATCCTTTGTTGTATATTTTTCATCAAATTTTGTCTCTCCTCGGGCCCAAGATTTGCAACATCAATCTCTTCCCGAACAACTTTCCCATCATCCAAGATGTTGGTCAAGAACCCCTTTTTTAAACGATCATAAGTCGGGAGTCGTTCAATGGCGGCCCACATGAGTTCATCTTCATCGTCTTCTCTCCCACTTTTTTGGAAAACATCGCCACTTGGTGTTGTGAATGCTTCCCGGATGCTAGCCGTGCCCCAACCCTTGGTGCTCCGGGAGGATAGACTGCCTCTTCGGCTCATGTTCCGGCTTTCGTTCCGGCTCATGGTCCGCATTAAGTCATCACCGGTCAATGCTAAAGCCATTTTAGTAACCTAGATTGAAATCAAGAATTTTTTATGTGAACATGAAGAATTTTGATTGTATTTCTAGAGGGAAAATGTGATGCTTTTTGTTTTGTAGATTTGGGGTTTTTATAGTGAGCAAATTGTGATTACTAGGACACTAGAGATGACAAAAATCAGCATTAAGGTTATGAGCAATTGAAATTCTAATTTTTGTCAACTTATGTCATAAAGTAGTTATCTCGCCCATATATATTCATCTTTTTGTCTTCACTCCGTCAAAAATAAGATTCAAGCTAATGGATGAAGTGTATGAGTTCTTTTTCTAAGATTCTAGCCTTTGGATTGACCAAAATTGTTTTAGTCAATGGTTTACCTTAGT
This sequence comes from Calendula officinalis, assembly GCA_963853835.1. NCBI lineage: Eukaryota > Viridiplantae > Streptophyta > Magnoliopsida > Asterales > Asteraceae > Calendula > Calendula officinalis. Next base: position 35,864,150 of record OY970825.1, read on the forward strand.
TTAGTCTAGTACTCTAGTGTGCTGTCTTGTATAGTACAATGTTTAAAAATAAAAATAAATAAGTTTTAGATAGTTTCTGTTAATTCCACTACTATTTTTTAAACATTTCAAAATAAAAAATATACTTCCTCTGATTCAAAATAAATGATACATTGTTACTTTCACAGTTTTTGAGATACAACTTTATAATGATGATTAAATTAGATTAAATTAGATTAGTTGAATAAAATAAAGTTAATGATGTCTAAAAGTAAAAGTCAAGGTAAAGAAGTCATTTTATTTTATTAAAGTAGATAGTTAGTGAATATGGACCCCACTACTTTTTACCTAATTTAAAGTATATCACTTATTTTGATATACCCAAATATAGAAAATGTATCACTTATTTTGAATCGGAGGAAGTATCAGCTATATTAGAACAGAGGAAGTAAATATCTTTTACAGTAAACTATTATTCATTTGCCCCATACTTATTGTTTACCTTTTAAGTTTTTTATTAAAAAGATAAACCCATTCAAGTAATTAAATATAAAATAAAATAAAAAAATGCAAGTAGATAACCCAAAAGATCATACACCAATAAAACCCCTGATAAGTTAAAACCCATGTGTAACAATTTTTCATTTTCTTAATTTTCATAACAAACTAACTAACCCAAATCTCCGATTATACAGCATCTGGCTTTTTTCTGTAAGAAGGTACAACTAATGATGCAGAATGTACATGCAACCAACATCTGTACAACAATTACAAGTACTACCCCACTTTTCTTCCATGACCAAACATCATACTAAGCAAAAGCTTCCAGCACCACTAGTTAAAAAAACAATAAACCGGACCCGCGACCCACGACCCGCACCATTCTTCCTCTCTCATATAACCATATTAAAAAACCCGAATTATTTTAATGGGAAAAAAAGTTCATCTACTGATTCAGATGTTGATCTGGCTTCTGCAATTTTGAGTGCAATGGTGGCTTTGTAAGATAGCAGATCTGCAACCTCCATTAACACCTGAGCTTTCTGGCGTTTTGCAACTGCCGCCTGTTCTGCCGCCAGTGCTGCCGCCTCGATTTCTTGGACTTTTATTGTGGCGGTTTCTGATTCGGAAACTGTCTTTTTTTCATAAAAGGCTGCAAGATGATGTCTATATTAGTATTTCTAATAAAAAGATGGCGTGGCAGTAACTGAATGACATGTCACTTGCCACCTCAGCAAGTCACCGCCACATGATCGATTTATCAGATTACCAAATGACCAAAATGGATGTAATAATAAAAATTTCATTTAGGCAAGAAAAAAACTGTAGTTACTTGAGGGCAAATAGGTAATTATGTATTAAAGATCATGAGGGCAAATAGAACAAATACTTTGTACCAAAGATCATGAGGGCAAATAAGTAATATTATATTAAAGCAAGAAAACAGAGCAATGTAAACACACCTTTCAAAAAAGTTAGCTGCTTTCCTCTTCCACCTTGGTTCCCATGGTGTCTAAATGATCTTTTCTTCCGTAAAACACCTTTGAAATTAAGTTGTTCTGGTTTTATTGGTTTGTAAAACTGCCAATAAAAATCACCATAAATTTGTATAAAAAAAAGAAAAAGAAAATCACCATACATTTTAATAAACAAGAGAAATGACAAATTAATAATAATTAATTATTTTACCTGAAACACTTGAACAAGAGCTGACTGTTTCTTTTTCCGTTTATTCATCCAATAACCATAAACAGCTTCCAAAACATCTTTCGATGATGCCATCAAACACCGATCAACTGCCAATTTAACATCAGAATAATCTTCTGGACTACCATAAATCCCTTTTTCAAAAGCATCAATAATTTTCTCAAAAGTATGAAAATCAACCCGTAAACCATTCTCATTCTCATCATTAAACCTATTTAACCACTCATCATCATCAGAATCCATATCATAAACGGGCTCACTTTTCTCCAATGTTCTAGAAACTTCATCACCTAGGGTACAAATATACGAATCGGGCATTTTAAATGGTAGATATTTACCATCTGCATAGCCTGAAACTTCATTGACTCGAGGCACGGGTATTATACTTGTTAAAGATGCTTTCAAATTTACAGTTTGTTCAGAACATTTTCTGTATAATTCTTTGAAAATAAACCAATCTTGTCGATCTGAAAACTCAAGTTTCCAGCTGTCATCACCACCAGCCCAGATTATAGCATGAGTGACCCGATTGATAAAACAGGGTCTCATTATGTTTCGGGTTTCGACCCGAACCCGTTCGAGCTCGTTTGATCTAACTACAAGAAACCATTGTTTCGGGCCCGACATTTCCATTGTAATAACTGCTCCTGTTTCACGGTAACAACTGTCTGATTCTGTTACCAGTATACTTGCATTACAACTCACTGAGTCTATGTCTTGTGTTAATTCTTTGAGTACTTTAAAACTTGCTCTTTGAATTGTTGACCAAGAAATTTCAGGGTTTGACTTTATCGGAAAAGAACTTGAAGGATTTTTTCGTTTTCTTGACCTTAAAGAAGTTCTTCTTTTTTGGATAGCACGGTGGATGTTTACACTATTTCTAGTTGGCAAATTTTGTGAATTTAATCGGGTCGATTTTCTGAACGGTATGTTCATAGCCTTCTTTTTTTTGGGCATAGATATTTTTTGAGGTGAAATAGGGTTGGTGGTGTTATTTGGTGGCAAAACGGAGTCGATGGTCTTCTTTTTAGATTGATTCCTAACAAATTTTTTCCCAAATTTTTTATCTGAATTATCATAATAGTCGTTGGATGATGAATTCCTCTTTCGTTTCCTTGAATAAACGAGACCCCATCGTTTATTATCCTTTACACAATTACCATCATCATTAACATGATTAACAGAATCAATTTCCCTTAATTCCCCTAAATTAATCTCCTTATGTGATTTACCATCATCAATCCCTTTCTTTTTTTCACCACAATTTCGCCATCCATTATGTTTAACATCAAGCAATTCAATCCAATCTTCTTCTGCATCTGCAACAGCTAACGATGGTCTTCTCATATGTTTACTAGCCTCTTGAGTAGGATACAGCCGTCGTCCTGACCTCAAAACCCTAGCCCCAAAAACCCTAGTAGTTCTCCGCATCTTCACCGAAGGCGTCAGCAGCGTCATAAGACTTTTCCGGTCAGTTCTCAAACCCTCCAGTGATCGTTTTTTCCTAATTCTCTTCACTATCTCAAAATTTTCACGCCCGATTAGGTCAATTCAAAACCTAACTAAATTCTACCGCGATAAAGTATAAATTATATACATACAGTTACTTACAGGCAGAAAAAAATCAAAATCGAAGTAATACACGAGATGATAAAGCCATATTAGATCCGATTTTTTCTAGAAACCGACGGAAAGTTATAAATCCTCGATATGTTTTACATACATGTATGTGATATGCACGTACCTGTTGACGGCGAGTTTAGAGGGATAGATAGGTGGCCGTGATGGCGGTGGTGGTGACTGGTGAGTGATCGGAGGGCGGGACGGAGAGAATGATTGTGTGTGGCGGCCGATATGGTAGAGATCAGAGAGGGGTAAGTGAAGAGGCTGAAGCGACGCTGGCCGTTGGATCTGGAACCCTAGGGTAACAGGTTACTGTTCTTCTGCTCACTTTATTTATTATAAAATTAAATTAAATTAAAATAAAATAAAATAAAAGGAAAGGAAAGAGTGAAAAGTGGTTGAAGTTTCTCGTTGATATTGACTACTTTTCAGTTTTGACACCAAATGTTATGTAATTTTACTTGCAGTCCTTTGTTAAAGCTATAAAAAATTACATTTATCATTTTAACATTCATATTACCGTTTCCATGATTAACTTAGAAAAAATCAACCAAAAACAATTTAAAACAGGTTTTTATGGGAAAATCGTCTATTATATGATGTGTTACGTAAGCTAATTAAAGCTTAAAAATGATATAGTTACTATAGACATGTCATGTATTTTTGGGCATACAACTGAAAAATAAAAAATAAAAGTAAAAGTACACATGATTTCAGGAAATATTAAATTAACATTATTTTGTGATAAGCGAATAAATAAAAGTATTAATCATCAATGAACAAAGTTAGGCAAAAACATATATCGTTGTGTCCCGATCAAGAAGTATTTAGAAGCACATAGGCAACATCTAGAAATAACCACAACATTGGGGGGTTAAAATGTAAGCTTTTCTAAAGTCCACCAGTCAATTCACCAAAGCGTATTGGCCAAGGAAAACAAGGGCAAAATAGATATTTCGCTCACTAAAGTTATCACATGTTTCTTTATCTAGTAACAAGAAATTGCCACCTAGGTACCTAACCCAATTAAGGTTTTTCCATTTTAAGTATGTCACGATAGTGATACACTTTTTCTTAAAATGTTTCAAATAAATTATGAATTTAAAAAAAATTTATTTGATAAAAAAAATAAAACTTATTCTCTTTTAAAAATAAATTATTTGATGAAAAAAATAAAACTTATTCTCTATTAATTATCCATTTTAATATAGTGATATAATTATTTTATCTTTACTTTCAAATAGGGAAGAAGTGTGCGGGGCGGACGAGACCAACAAGAGCTCGATGAGCTGCTCGATTTGATATTGACATATATAATTTACTTGAGGGTGATGATAAATTAAGTTGGAAGTTGGATAATCAACAATAATTCTCGGTGGCAAACACTAGAAAATATATTGACAAGATCATTAATCCGGGGATTGAGTCGGTAACGAGTTGGTGTAATAATATCCCGATAAAAGTAAATGTGTTCATTTGAAGGTTGAGATTGGATTGTCTTCCGTCC